>PVIU01021632.1:0-31129 GCA_004026605.1 Ondatra zibethicus
CATATCTTTTCATCAGAGATTACTCTAATTTTCTCTATTAATCTGCTGTTCCTATTTATCTCAATTTGATGGATATGCTAATCTCATATATCTGATAATTTAACTTTTATTTGGATTTACTGGATAAATAAGAATGTTTTTGATTAGCCAGCTGCTCCTAGAACTTATTTTAAATGTATAATCTATAAAGCTCTATTTTTAGATTTGTGTCTCTTAATTTTATATATTGCCTATTTCTTCATTGTTATTTTCCAAAGCATTGTAATTTAGAAGCTATATGTTATGTGCCTTTCTCAAGTAGAATATCAATTTTTAGTTTTGCCTCTTTTGATCTATTGTTATTATTAGTTTATCATGACTGGTATTTGCAATAACAATTTATTAAACTCCTCCAAATTGGCTGGCATGATTTCTCTATCCTTTTCCAACTAAAGATGATTGAATAAGACGTATAATAACATTTTCTCTTATTATATTTCCCAGTTGGTTGGACAGTGCTCTATCATTACCTTTCAATTTACTTCAATTCAGTCTCATCCAAACTGAAGCACTGCCAAGTGATACTATACAAATGAAACTTCAAATAAAAATAAACTCAGCTACATCTTATGCACTTATATATGTGTGCACATTAGTGATATCCTCTAATTTGAAATAAAAACCTTACTGTTGACTAAAATGTTTTAATTCTTTGTCTACTTATTCCACAATGTATTCATGACTACATTTTCAAGTGTACCATTTCATTACAAATATCCCCCAAACCTCTACCCAAATCCACCTACCACAAGAGTATATTTTTTCTGCTTTTCAGAGTAGCACAATCTGGTACACAATATATTTTCTTATATTTTTATGCTTATGACTTTTAGTTTGTCTTTGTATTCTTTCATCTAAATTTAACACCCGTGATGGTATTTTTTGACTAAGTAGTCTATGTAAGACTGGCCTTAGCGCTGGTTAATAATTCAACATATATTGACTACTGACTATTTCTAAGACCCTGAAATTAGCTGATAATAAAAATAAGCTTATCAAAGCTTTCAAAATACAGATTTTAAAATGTATTTTGTAAACTTAGCCTTTACAATCCTATTATAGTAAGATATCAAATCAATTAAAGATTTGCAGTATAGCCTACACCAGGGAAAGAACCGTTGTCTCTGGACAATGAGATCAAAGTTAGCAACAGGACTAGGATTATTTCACAGAGGGTATCAGCCATCACACTGAGACCCCAGACTATCTTCCAAATACATCTCTGAAAAAAATAAGTCGTATGTCCATGTTGAATGCTATGGCTGAAATGCTTTGTGTGAAAAGGTTTCACCCAAAGAGTAAGTCCTCTCATCAAATAGAAGCAGAAACTTTGTCACATCTAAAGCATTTTTAAATGCATAGCTTCAGAGAGGGAGGAAAGGAAAAGAGGGGGAGTGAGGGAAAAAGAAGAAAGGCAGACAGACAGAAATTAGAAAGAGGACTCACTCACATGGCAGCCCCTGAAAGACTGTGTGTCATTTATAAAGTTACGCATGTAGAGCTCTAGGTAGACCAGCATTATGAACTGCAGAATCACAGGGCTCCTGAGTCCTTTAAATGTCGCTAACACTGTTTAAGCCTAGGAAGGAATATTAATAATGAGGTTATCAAGTCAATAGCCCATACCCTTTCTGCATAACTCAGATTCATCCCTGGAAGTCTAAACTAGCTTCCAGAGACTGCAAAAACCAATGCAATTAAAATATTCTAAGTTAGAACATCATTTCTAAAGTTTGTGGTAAAATTCAATTTGTCTACCATTAGTTATATCTTCAAATGTATTAAGGATAAATAAAAGTACCAACACTGAACTCAATAATTTTAAGACATGCTATAGTTACAGTATACATACTATGACATCTGTCTAATGTTCCTCATAGAGCGTGTTGGTTTTTATTTAAGCAGCAACCTACACAACAATGAAAATAAGCAAGCCCCAGAGAGTCACTAATAGTGACACAGGTTCATTCTAGATGAGGAATGAGTGACATCAGAAACTAATTTGTTAAAAAAAAATCAAGTGGAGCTAATAACACAGTTGACAGTTGCTCAGCACATTATCTACCACCAGTGTGTCACTTCATCTCATAAGATAACCAGAAAGATTATCTCATGGAATAGAAGAAAAAATAAACACATGAAATTGGCTTAACTAGAAGCTATGAAATAGGAGCATCCTCAGAAGCAAGGGAGGCAAACTCCTAACCAAAATAGGCAGGACACTTCCTCTCTTCATCTTCAGGAGCGGCTGTGTGACAATTCACTGCCGGTCCACACAGCCGTGGCCTTCTCAAGTCAGCTGAATCTGCTCCCATCATTTTGTACTGGTCACATCTTCTTCGTATTGAGCCTCCATTTCTCAACCTGAAGCTTCCAGCCTGCTCTTGATTTTTCTCCTTTGTCCCCTAGAAAGTATATCAAATAAATTTAACTTATCTCCAGTGAGAAAGCACTTCAAACATGCCACATGTTATGAATATCCTCTCTCCTTATCCCTTCCACATCTGTAGGAATCATCTTCTCCAAGTTAACTATCCATCATTCTGTCCAAGCTTTCTCATCTGAGTTGACCACATGCATATCTAGTATGCAGCAGCTGAGTTTCTCAGTTTCACCCTCAATGCAATCAAAATCCAAAACTGTAGATTTAGATATTTTCTTTTAAATGTATTAAATATTTTAGACAATATATTTTCATCCTATACATGTATATGTATACAGTTCAAATTTCATTATTCCAGTTCACACCAACATTTACAATTGGTAGGAGAATTAGCAAGCTATCAACTACATGGACCAAAAGCCCATGACGGAGTTTGAGCTCTTCCTCCTCTTTCACAGACATTCCTAGTTTAAGTTCAACACCCAGGGAATACTAGCAATTAAAGAATTCCAGATTGTCCCCACATCCCTACCCAACTTCATATGTTCTCTCCCTTGCTCCCTTTCCCCTTTCCCCATCTCTTTCTCCCTTTCTCTCTCTCTTCCTCTCTCTCTCTCAAAAACAAACAAAAAACCTCAATAAAACAAAAAAAAACCTCAAAAAAAGAAACAAAAGCATCTCCCCACTCCATCCTACCCCAAAACCCATGAAGTTTGTTCTGTGTTGGCCAACTACTCCTGGTCATGGGACCTTTTCTGGGGGGTAGTTCATATGCCCAGTGACAGTCCATTGTGAAAAAAAATGGTTCTCTCTTTTCTAGCAGGTGAGAGAGTGAACATGCAGGTCCCACATATAATCAAGAAATTATCTTCAATTAGTTGTATTTCCTGGACCTAGGTGATAGATTTATTTATTTCTATTCAGTTTGCCATGTTTGGAAGAGATTCTCCTATTTATTTTAGAGTTTTGTTTTGAATATTACTTTTGTAATCCAAAGTTTAGCTACTACTCTAGTTTTTTCAATTCATATATTTTACTTAACTTTCTTTTCCATATTTCTAAGTTGTTGCTAATGATGATGAATAGATAAACCAACAATCAAGAATCTAGGTAAATTATTGTAGTACTAGAAATTTTTCATTACAAATGACAACGTTACATGTGCATTCCAAATAAGCTGCTAACTTTGGAAGATAAAGATCTAGTATGCCTTTATTAGTTGATTTGATGTGTATTTTTATGTGCTAGTAACTTTTTAAAGAACTTGAAGGCTAACCTGAATAAAAATAGTAAGACATTGTACTATGGAGAAATCCATTCATGATGTCATATGTTAGGGAAAAAATAAAATAAATAATCGCACATTTTATAACAGTCATAACTTCCCATTCCTGACAGTCTATCTTTCACTCACTGTGTCAAAGTGAACAGAAGGCCTCCCCATCTTCATTGTATTGCTGTCTAAAGTGCAAAATTATCTCCGGAAATCAAATTTTTATGTATTTCCTCAGGTGGTGTGAACTAGTCTCTGCTACTTGAATCATAGCTTGAACAGGATCCTCAGTGAACACAGACTTACAAATAATCAATAGAAGGATCCTCCAATGAATCACACTTTAGTAAATAATGATTGAGGAAGGCAGAATTCTAGGTTGACTGCCATGATCTGTAACCATTTGTGTTAAATTCTAGATTATCCTTTTCTTTGCTGAATGTCTAGCTTTTGACCACTTGACTGTGGCGGGTCTGATGGGCTATCCTTCTTTGGTTAGCTTCCATTACACGGCAGAGCTGGTGGAATGTCACTTGCATAACAAAACAATTTTCTCTAGTAACACCTCCAGGTGACAAGGTAGGCTAATGACTGTTTTCCAGTTTCATGAATGTTGTTTATATGAGCCAAAGATTTCTCTACATCATCTAAACTCCTACCACATATTTGACTCCTAACTTTCTTTTTATTCTGCTCTTTTTTCTTATGTATGCATACTAGTTATTTCTCAGTCATAAGAACTAAAAACCAGAATGGCAAGCAAAGCACCAATAGATTCAATGGCGTCAAGTCACGTGATTATCTGCTTATAAGCCATGAAGTCCGAGCTGAGCAGAACCCACAAATTCCATGAAAGTCTAGAGAGCAGCAAGTTCACCTGTGAAGAGAAAGAGAGAACTATAGAGCAGGACAGAATAGCATACGACAAGAAGACCCATTTAACATCATGGATCTAAGAGCTGGATGACAGCTAGTAAGGAAGACACAGAGCTGGACTAGTAAGGAAGACACAAAGAAATGCGAGAAGCTCTATTGAACAGTAACTCTGACAACAACCCATTGTGCTGATTGCTGCTATGCACATTGGTACTGGACCCACCATCCCTTCCTCCTGTGAAGGGTTAAAACCAGCACCTGAAGCAATGTGCACGTTCTGAGGTGAGCCTAGCATTCCCTCCTAGCTTTGCCATCTTTGTTCTATTTTAATCTGTATCCGATAACAGGTGAGTCAAAGTTCAGCCGTGGTGTCTCTCAGGAAAAGTGCTCTCTTTGTGCCCTTCTTGGGTCTAGCGAAGTGGAAAATTAAGTTTTTGCCCTCTAAGTCCCTGAAATAGGTCAGAACAGATATCAAACATTAACTCTGAAGCGCATTTAACGTGATGGCATTTGAATTTAAAATAAAAAATACTGGGTTAAATTCTCCTTTGCTCTCCTGACTCCACTTCTAATCTCAATTTATGCCCATCTATATGCTCCAGCATTGCACACAAGAGAGGGATGTGCAAGGAGCACCATATTTTATAATCTTTTCTATTATAATAGCAGGATACCAGCTCTACTAGATTTAAGCAAAGAAAAGGATTTACTGTTTAATGTAATTGAAATTTTCAGATGTGGTAGCTGCTTCAGACATACGCTGCAAAGTAGGGCAGAGGATGTGGTCATGTTCTCTTTCTGTTCTGGTGACCATTGTGTTGGCTTAATTCCCAGAGAGGCCCTTTCCACCCCACTGAAAGAGACACAATATCCTCTTGTTGTTGGCACCCTCATTCTTACTAATCCCAACAGAGAACAGGCTCATGTCACATATCCTGGTGGCTGTGATTCAGTTTGTCTAGTTGGTGTTACTCAGCCCTGGAATTGGGAATTAGAGTCAACCTTTCCTAACCACATGGACTTCGAGTTGGCAAAGAATGACTCAATAAGAAGCAGAAATGCTTTGTCGATGAATGCATATTCAGCAGGTCAGAATTAATAGATGGCAGAGACCCACATATGAGGAGGAGATACCTTTGAAAATGTGAACAGAACAAGCGAGCTTCAATAATAATTTTTGTATGGTGTGTGTGTGTGTGTGTGTGTGTGTGTGTTAAGTCATCATCTTTGTACATTTAAACCCTATAAATGTTGGTGTCCAATATTCTTCCTCAGACTTTCTCACTCTAGCTCAGCTCCACAAATTACATTCTGCTCCCAGGCCAACCCTGGATTTTTACCTTGCATTATGAGTCCTGTAAAATACCACACCTGATGAAATAGGTATAAATGTTTAACATTTGCAAAGTTGAATGAGCCCAAAGCAACATAGGATTCTGTTCGACAAGACATGTATTTGTATACATGCATATTACATTAGTGCATTCTAGTAAAACCATCATATGTTAAAAATATCATAAGGTGAAAGTACATTTTAAACACCTAGCCCATCAAACACATTAACTTAACGACACAGAATACTGCATATCAGCCATTAACCTTGGTGCTCTTGAGACACCTGCCGTAACTCTCTGGCCATGCCCAGCACCTAGAACAATATTGCATCACATGCCATTTACCCAAGAAAGACCCAAATCCAATTTGCGTTTCTAATGAATATATATTCCTCCTATTAAATGTCTTAAAAGATAAATCTAAGTTGGGGGTCAGTCTATATATAACAGATTCTGCCCTCTAATAACAGTTTGAGCACACCAATATCTCCTACTCAATGGTATATTGCTGCATTGAATATAATTGGAAGACAGGGGTGTAGATGTTATAGAGTAGATGCAATCTCTGCCATGAACCATCTGATTTATTTTCATACATGGTCATTAGGAGAAAAGTAAAGGAGTTTAGGAGTAACTGTCCTGAATAGCAGAAAACCTGACTCAGATTTTATACTGCTCACTTAAAGACTAGCCATGGGGGAATAGCCTAATGGTTAATTATCACAAATTTAGTGAGAAAATTAAATCATAAATGATGAATACAGTTTATAAATCTATGATCAAATATAGCTTCCTGACAGTATGCTTTTGTAAGTCTTACAACCAGAGGCCAGAGAAATAGAACTCACTGCTTTTTCTAAGAACCCAAACTACATTCCTAGCATCCATATAGGGCAGCTCACAACTATTTGTAACTCGAGTTCCAGGGAATCTGAAATCCTCTTCTGGTCTCAGAGGCCACCTGTGAACGGCATATGCTTACACAGATACATTATATATACACACACACACATATGTTTTATTTATATACATATATGCAAATAAAGAAAATATTCACAATCATAGCTTAAAGTCAAATTAGATTTTAAAGGCACTCAATAGGAGTGATTTAGCCAACAGTTTACCACATGGGACTTTCTGTTTATCTTGTCTAGAGAGCCAGGAATGGAAATGGGTGAGGATGGACTACACAGTCCGTAGGCATGGCATCCGAACTGGGACTGTTGATACATTTGTGGCAGCGACTGGAGAGTCGTGGTCACCCTAATCAAGTCTTAAAAATGGAATAAAATGTAAAACTCCAATGAGCATTTTCTCACTATGATTATGATGAGTTGAGTAGCTAGGAGCTAATCTCAGTGATGATCAAATTTCATTACCAACGTGCCTGAGTTTTGAGCCAACTAGAAGATACACAGAATACATCTCTAGGTATTTCTACAGGTAATGTTTCAGAAAATATAAGCACCTTGAATATGGGCAACACCATTGCATAGGCTGGGCATCCAGAGTGATGAAAAAAGGAAGGAGACCAAAGTGCCAACAGTTGTCTCTCCTCGCTTCCTGACTGGAAAATTTAATGTGACTGACCAGCTGCCTCAGGTGTCTGTTGCCAAGCCTTCCCCACCATGATGGACTCTGACGTCAAACTTTGGACAAATAAACTTTTCCTTCCATAAGTTACTCACTAAGTTCTAATTTCCCCCACAATGACCATCTATTTTTATGCTATATAGCTACAATTAATGAACCATCACTAAATTAATTTATGATAGAACATTTTCCTCCAGCTAAAGTTTTTCTGTCTCTGTAGGGAGCTCTGAAATCTGGGAGCTAACTAGTCTTTTGGATATGGTCCATAAGAGTGATGACCCTGACCCCCAAAGAAGGAATCCCTGTCCTTAGCTCACTCTTTCATTTAAAGCTATCCCTAGACTCTCCACTTCAGGCTTAAGACTATCTTCTGTAACACTGGGTTACTTTTACCTACTGAAAAAAAAAATAATCTTCATTATACTAAATACTTATCAGTTTACAGATGAATTATTTGAAAAATATTTGTTCTGTGGGTTACCTATTCATTTTTCATGTTTTTTGTATTTGTTTGCTTGCTTTTTAGATTTTGTACTGTTGTTTGTTTGTTTTTCAAAACAGGGTTTCTCTGTGTAGCAATCCTGGCCGTCCTGATAGACCAGACAGGCCTTGAATTCATTGAGACTCACCTGCCTCTGCCTCCCTAAAGCTGGGATGAAAGGTGTGTGCCACCACCATCCAGATGCTCTTATTTCCTGTGTTTTTATGGTCTTATTCAAACAGTCACTGCCTAAACTGCTATCAACACTTTGAGAAGGTACTCATCCATGCTTGCTTTGTGTTTGGAGGCAATGTCTCATTCTATGGCCCAAACTGGCCTCACACTTTCCCAACTGAATACTCCTGATTCAGCCACATCATGTTTGAGCTATGGGCATGAAGGCATGAACTACAATGCTTGTATTCTCATGACCAATGCTGATAGAAAGAATCACCATGGATGCTGATAAATGAATAAATGGATAAGGAAGAGCAGTAAAAACATAGAGTGGAGTATTACTGCTCTACAAAGAAAAAAGATGTCCTATTGTTTGTAACAAATTCCACATAACTGAAAGATAACATGCTAAGTGGCATGAGGCTCAGAAACTCAAATATCACCTGCTCTGCATGTACAGATTTTAAAACTAATAGAGATTACTACCAACTTTTATATAAATATGTTTGTTTTGTATGAATATAGGTACACAAATTCATTAGCTCAGTGTGATAATCCACATAAATGAATGTGTATAATGATCCAATCAACTAACATATCCATCTTTCTAAACATTAAAAAAATCCTTTATCCACACATATTAATCATAATCAGGCACAGTTATAGGTCAGGTGTTATACATAAATATAGACATATAAGAGGTACCAATCTAATCAGGTAATTACAATTCTGTTTCCTTATTGGTTTGTCATAGGAGCCTTCTGAGCTGCTCTCTTATAGTTATTCATCAAATACAGAAAACAAATATTCCAATGTATTTGTAAGTACTCACTTTGCATGCTGAAGAACACCAAACTTATTGCTTCTCTTGTAGGTACAGTATTTGTGATCCTCCCCTATCCTGCTACCCTCTGTTAACTTCAGCTTCTAGTAATTGGCAATAATAAGTATATATGTATGTATATATATATATATATATGTGTGTGTGTGTGTGTGTGTGTGTATATTAGAGAGACAATTTGATTTTTTTAAAAAAATCAAACAATTGCTCAGAGTAATTTTTCTCTGCAGATGTCCACAGAAGTCTCTATTCCCATTCTCTGCAAAATATACAATATTCAATAAATCAAGTTAATAGGTCATTAGCATTTGAGTAGCTAGACAGTCATCCTCTGCCTTGATAGAGACAGATAGATGAAAAAAATTATTGATGTAGAAAATCAAATTGGGGGAAAGAGCAACTTTATAGGGGATGACAGGTCATACAGGTGAGCTTATTTTTGTCATACTTTACCTGTCTGTCACAGCTAGCGAGAAGAGGTATTTGAAATTTGAACCTCTAGGAAAGTGACTTTATAAGCACCAACATTACCTATAAACTGAAATCCACTACATAGGATATGATTTTGTAATAATTTTATTACCATGACACAGTACTAGAGACATATCTGTGAATTTAGAGAGCAAGCTCCATGACGTCAGCCAAGTATACAAACACGGCTGTTCTCTCCAAGCCATTTGAAGTCATGCCAGTTGGGCCATGTAAGTCACTTAAACCAACGACGAACAGACCTGGTAGGATTACTCAAGAAATAGAGTCAGCTGCCTTCTGAAGCAAATCACGTGGGCGGGGCCTGAACTAGCTCCAATGGAAGGCGTGCACCACACAGGTGTATTTTAACTCCTACCAGAGAGGGTGGATGACCATGTAATGGAGGAGACTTTGAGGGTTCAATTGTCGCCTGTTCATTTCATTTTAATTGGCAGGGGTTTATGAGTTTGGCTTAAAATACTATAAACCCCAAGGGAAGTTTCTGAAAATTATTTTGGACATTTGTATATGCTGTTTTGTAAGTGTAAGGATGTGTGCGTGTGTCTGTTCTCATTAAAGATCAGAGGTCAAGTTGCAGGAGTTGATTGTCTTCTATCCTGTGGATTTCAGAGTTTAAACTTAGCTTATCAGGTTTGGTGACGTCTACACAATGACCCATCACACCATCCCCACAAGGAAAGTCTTAATGGGTGCTCTTTTAAATCTGTCTCTATCTGAAGCTCTGCTTAGCATGGTGCTATTCATAGCATTCCCTTGACCAACCACGGTTAACATGAACTGTGCACATTCTAATCAGAGAGATGAGTTTCAAAAAATTAAAAGCATCCATCACAGCCAAGCCCTTGGATCAAGTAGCTCACTTTCTATAATGAATGTTCTAAATCAAGCTTCTATTTTGGGCCATTTTATTCAATGCTTTTCTGCAGATTTACTTCTACAAAGACATTCCTTTAGTTGGTGCTGGGGTCTTCTCAGTTCCTGTCGCTTATGCTGGAGCCTGGCTACACTTTCCCATGCTTTTTTCTGCATTTCTTTGTAAAATAACACCCATTCCCCAAGCTCGGTGTCTGTTTTTAATTTCCTGAGGACCGTATAGAATGCTGCCTAAATGAGAAACATCAGTGCTGAGGATGTAGGCGATGCCTTTAATTGATCAGATAAACATGGACCATTTAGTTTTGCTTTAACTCAGACTTCAAAGCACCATGCCGTCCATTTGCTTCATTTTGGCAGACGCAGAAAGCCCAAACTCTTCAGGAGGTAAGAAAACTATGGAAATTAGGCATCTGTCCAAAATTCAGTATGAAAAGTAAACACTTTAAGCCCATTCCAGTGTCTATTTTGAACTGAAAAGTAAAAGGACTCATGAGAACATTTGATGA
Source organism: Ondatra zibethicus (assembly GCA_004026605.1). Lineage (NCBI taxonomy): Eukaryota > Metazoa > Chordata > Mammalia > Rodentia > Cricetidae > Ondatra > Ondatra zibethicus. The sequence goes on from PVIU01021632.1 coordinate 10,872, forward strand.
TAGGAAACAGACAATGTTCAAGTTGATGGACTGGAGTCCGTTTCACAGTAGAGGATGTGGTCTCAGGGCCAGGAATGTTGGTCGCTCCTCCTTAAGGTCTCATCAGTCCTGTTGAGATGAAACAAAAATTCCAGAGTCTCTTCCTCTTTTCCCACTGCCATCCTTCGGCCCACAGTAGGGAAACTCGCCTGGGAGGATTTCTACACACCCTTTTGAACTCTCATAGAGATTCTCATATGCGTAACCATTTAAAAGAAGATTAAATTCAATTAGGCCTTATCTTTTCCTCATGACAGGCTGCCTTTGAAGACCAGTTTATTGCACTTCTCTACCCCAGTAGCCTCTGAATGCTGCCGGGCAGACACAGGGCACCTTCACACACAGGAAGAAAGGATGGGGCTGTTTTTATATGACTTAATCCCTGTATTTTAAGAATGGTTGGCATGTGACTTGGTACCCTGCAGCACTACAGTGCTGCTCAGAGCCCAACTGGGCTTGTGACTACTTGGAAGTGAAACCAGAGTCCAATCTAGCTACCCACTCTTGCTTTGAGGCCCAGAGTCTCCTTAGGCATTTTTACCTCCTTAATGCTTGGTGTATGGTGGGTTTTTCTCTGATTTTCTGAGTTTATCAGTAATAAATTGAAAGTACAGAGCACTAACTTGCATAATCTGAAACAGGAAAATGGTTTAATTAATGATCATATGAGTCCAATTGACTCTTTGGTTAAATTACATTTTTATTGAGAATTCCATTTAATTTGATCCAATCTACCCCTAATCCCTCTCCTCCAATCCCTGCCTTATCCCACCCACCATTCTTCCCTCCCAGCTTCATAAGCTTTGTTTCCAATCATGCTGAGCCCACTTAGTGCTGCCTGTATGTACATGGGTGTAGGATACTTGATGGAAGCATGGACAACCTCTCTAGGATCACATTTCTGAAGGGAACTGATGCTGGTTCTGCCAGACACCAGCTGGGGTGGGCTTCATGACCCTGGACATGGGAACATCCATGCTGAGATGCTTGCTGGCTGATCTTCTGTCAGTCTTGATCACGTAGTCATGGCCTCTGTGAGTCCATGTGCAAAAGGACCCCATCACACCCTGCAAATACTCTTCGCTATAGACATCCTCTACCCTGAAGCATATAGCCTCTCTGGTCCTTCTTCTGTGATGATCCCTTAGCCTTGGATGGGAGGAAGGGGCATGGGTAGATAATGGAGGGTTGCTAGAGATGTCCTGTTCAGAGCTGAGCACTCCAGTCTCTTGTTCTCTGCATGTTGACCAGTTGTGGGGTCTCTGTGTTAATCACCATCTTCCACAAAAGAACAAAAAGGTTTCTCCAATGTGGATTGAGAGGTGTACTATCCTATGTGCATAAATGTAAGAACTTAAGAGCAGTTCCCATAATGTCCATTTCACAAAATAATGGTAGTAGATGGTCCTTACATTTATAAACAATACTGTATGCAATGTTTACCAACAATTTCATTTCTTCAAAGAAAATCAGTATCCTCTGTGTGTGAACGGAAGCAAGAACCACACAAAATGGTGCTGAGTCATTAGACCCTATAGGAAATAATCAGATGTAAGATTTGAGATTTGGCGCTTTTGTTTTAAATCATGAACCATTTGTGAAAAGAAAAAGAAATATGACAGAGAGAAGCCGACATTTAAGAAGAAGCAGAAACAAAAACAAATAAAAGGAAAATGCCAGTATTTGGAGCCCGCAGCCTGGAACTAAAGGCGGTTCCTCTCAAAGAGACAAAGAAATGCACCTGCTTCTCGACACCTTTCGTTTTATCAGCTGCTGGGATGTGCAGACCAGTGCAGTTTTTATCTTCCCATAATTGCGATGTTGCTTCAGCCAGGATGCTGTGGCATTTGGCCAAGGTTTCCCTGCATGGGTACATTTTTTTACAAAGATAAAGAAGGAAAAAGAAGAATGTTTAAAGCAACACCTTCATTGCTGGGCGGTGGTGGTGCACGTCTTTAATCCGTGCACTCGGATTACTGTGAGTTTGAGGCTATCCTGGTCTACAAAGCAAGTTCCAGGACAGCCAGGGCTGTTACATAGAGATATCCTGTCTCAAAACAAAATAAAAGAAAGCAAGCAAACAAAAAAGCAACTCCTTCTTCAGGTTGATACATTACTGCAAGTGGTCGGGAGTGCTGTGCTTCTTGCCTCTCAGGCTTCTGCACTGGGTGGACAGGGGAGGCAAGGGGTTGTCAAGGATTTTTCAGTTTTTGTTTCTTCACTGAAGTGAGAGTGCCTTACAGTCTAGTTTATTCGTTTCATTTTTCATTGGTTTGACGGCACACAGTCACCTAACAAAAGAAACAAGCAACGACCAAAGGATTCAAAAGGAAAGAAAGGAAGAAAGGGCCGGCCAGCCTGGCCTTTCTCTTTAGCTGAAAATGGCTTGAAGTTAATTGCTCACATAAGAAGAATAACTGCCAGGGCTGTAATTGAATTTTTATGGAAATAAACAGGTGGCAGATTTCCTGTAGCTGTGGGAATGCTGGGGGTTGAGGCGCTGTAAGCACGTTAACCTGTTTAATTTAATAGTCCCGGTATTCATGGGGGGGGAAGCAATGCAGCTCACGGAGTCAGTAGGCTACCAAATGTAAATAACTACAATTACAGAGCATGCCCATGTGGTGGATCCAGAAAGGGCACTGGGCCAGCTTTGCCTTTCTCTATGAGCTTATTAATTAAGCTATTAGAAGTTTCAAACTCTTAACCCACGAAGGGGCCCCCAAAGAAGATCAAGCGGAAATAACATGACAAAGGAAGGGGAGCTAGGACAGCAGCTGACAAAGGCTCTCTTCACAGGAATGGCACAACCCAAGTTCTCACTCTGTGAGGAACCGCATTACTGAGGAGCCTGCACGGGGAGAGCTGTGTGAGAAGCTAGCTCTGCACTATGCTGTCCCCAAGTGGTCTAGTTTGGGAAATGCACATTTTTATTCTAAGGAGAATTAGGTCTGTCTGGTATGACACAAAGGCCCTTGACTTTTTACCTGCCTGAGAGTCACTTTTAAGCCAACCAATAAGAAGAGTTTATGTCTGAATTTTTGGAAACTTTCTTTATCAAAAAGGACTGTTAAACTCCCTGTACTCTCTATTTATTTTTACTTTAAGAATGAATGCATTTTAAAGAAAAAAGAAGCCTCCTATGAAACGGAGCCATTTACCACAGGTCATATCAGCAGCCTGGACTAAGGGACTCCTTAGTCCTTTCCCAGGCTCGTAGGGTAGCAGATTCCCAGGTGAGGCACTTAGCAAAGCAATGTAGCCATACTGAAGATTACACATAGAAATGTGGACATGAAGTTGTCAAAATGTCACTTGAAAAAAAAAACATTTTCCATGATATTTGGGTCACCTTATAAACAAATAACTAAGATTTTAGGTGACATCGGGATGCAGCCAAACCCAAGAGGATTTATGCTTTCTGGAAATTAGTTTGTGGGATGTTGTGTTGTGTTTTGTTTTGTTCTAGTTACTGTACACCAACCTATTTAAAATGAAAACTCCTGACCGATGCTCCCTTTTCTATCAGCTTTGTAATGTCTTTTTGTTAATTAATTAATTTTTCCAGCCTGATCAGCTTCCCCTCCCTCCCTCCTCTCCTCTCAACCTCTCCCCCTGACTTGTCCTCTACCCCTATGTCCACTCCACCTCCTTTCTCTTCAGAAAAGGGCAGGCCTCCCAAGTATATCAGCCAGCTACAGTATATTAAGTTGTAGTAAGACTAGGCACCTCCTCTCTTATTAAAGCTGGATGAGGCAACACAGTAGGAGGGAAGGGTTCCAAGAACAAGGAGCAGAGTCAGAGACAGCCCCTGTCCCACTGTTAGGAGCCCCATAAGAAGACCAAGCTACACACCTGTAACATATGAGCAGAGGGCCTAGATCATTCCCATGCAGGCTTTCTGGTTGTGGGTTCAGTCTCTGTGAGCCCCTGTGAACCCAAGTTTGTTGATTCTGTGGGTTTTCTTGTGATGTCTTTGGCCCCTCTGGATCTCATAATCTTTTCTCCCCTTCTTCCACAGGATTCCCAAGGGTCCACCTGTTTGGCTCTGGGATGACAGTTGGGCTAGGCAATGATCTATGAGTATAGCAGAACATCATTGAGAATCATTTCATTGACCTTTTTTTGTCAGTCATGTTTGGTTGTATCCTAAGTCTCTGGGCTGTCCAGCCTCTGGGTCCTGACCCTCCAGGCTGTGTCAGGGTAGGCTCCCTCTCATAGTATAGGTCTCAAACTGGACCAGTCATTTGGTTGACCTCTACCATATTGCTGTGCCACCTTTAACTTACCATATCTCGTGGGCACAGCAAATTGTAGATCAGAGGTTATATGGTGGATTGGTGTCCGAGTTCCTCCACTAAAATCTTACCTGTTACAGGAGAAGACTCGTCAAGGCTCTGTATCTGCCATTGCTAGGAGTCTTAGCTAGGGTCACCCCATAGATTCCTGAGAGTTTTCTTTGTACTAGGTTTTTAAATCATCCCAATTCCAGTTTTCTTTCCCAGTATTCTCCCGTTCCATCCTCTTCCCACCTGGTCCCTCATGTTCCCATGCTCACTCTTCCATCTAGACCTCTCCCCCATCCATTTGTGATGTCTGTTCTATTTCCCCTTCACAGCAAGATGCATGTGACCCCCCTTAAGCCTTCCTTAATACTTAGCTTCTCTGGGTCTGTGGATTGTAGCATGGTTATCCTTTACTTTTTAGCTAATATTCACTTAGAAGCAGGTTTGTCTTTCTGGGTCTGGGTTACCTCACCTTGGATGATCTTTTCTAGTTCCATCCATTTGCTGGCAAATTTCATAATGTCGTTGTTTTTAACAGCTGGATAATACTCTGTTGTGTAAGTGTACTGTAGTGGCATTTCAACTGTATCTTAATAAATAAAGACTGCCTGAAAATCTGAGAGTAAAACAATCCCAGTAGTCAGCCTTACAGACCAGGTTATGATAGCACACACCTTTAATGCCAGTAGCCAAAATGACACGCACCTTTAATCCCAGTAGCCACACTAGTTGCCATAGACATCAGGTGGTGCATGCCTTTAATCCCGGTGGTGCACGCCTTTAATCCTAGGTCTAGAGAGGAATATAAGAAGGGGGTGACAGCTTTCAGACACAGTCTCATTCTGAGATTCTGGGAGACAGGATCACCATTTCAGACGGAGATTGAGGTAAGAGCCAGTGGCTGGCTATTTTGCTTTTAGGACCTTAGGTTGAACCCCAATTTCTGGTCCTGAGTTTTTACTAATCATGCATCAATGAACCACATTTTCTCTATCCATTCTCAGTTGAGGGACATCTATGTTTTTATTTTATTACAAATAAAACTGCTATGAACATAGTTGAGCAGGTGTCCTTGTGGTATGGTATCATCCTTTGGGTATATGCCCAGGAGTGGTATATAGCTGTGTCTTACAGTAGGTCGGTTCTCAATTTTCTGAGAAACCGTCATATTAATTTCCATAGTGGTTGTACAAGTTTGCACTCCCACCAGCAATGTAGGAGTGTTCCCTTTGATCCACATCCTCCAACAGGAGCTATCACTTGTATTATTGAGTTTGGTCACTCTTACAGGTGTAAGACAAAATCTCAGAGTCATTTAGATTTGCATTTCCCTGGTGGCTAAGGATGTTGAACATATTTTAAAAGTGTTTATCAAGCTATTTGAGATGCCATTGTTAAGAATTCTGTTTAGATCTGTACCCATTTTATAATTGGATTATTTGGTTTGTTGATGTCTACTTTGTTGAGTTCTTTATATAATTTGGAAATCAGCTCACTGTCAGATGTGAGGCTGGTGATGATATTTTCCAATTCTGTAGGCTGCTGCTTTGTCCCTTTGACAGTGTCTCCCTTGCCTTACAAAAGATTTTCAGTTTCATGAGGTCCCATTTATTAATTATAGATTTTAATGCCTGCATGATTGCTATTCTGTTCATGAAGTTGTCCCCTGTGCCAATGCATTCAAGGCTTTTGCCCACTTTCTCTTCTGTCAAGTTCAGAGTATTTGGTTTTATATTGAGATATTTGATCCACTTGCACTTGAGTTTTGTCCAGGGTCTATAAGTGTGATCTCTTTGCGTTCTTCTACATGCAGCTACCAAGTTTGGCCAGCACCATTTGCTCAAGATGCTTTATTTTTTTCCATTGTATGTTTCTAACTTCTTAGTCAAAAATAAGGTGTCCATAGATATGTGAATTTATATCTGGGTCTTCAATTTAGTTCCCTTGATCAACATGCCTGTTTTTATGCCAATGCCATGTTGTATTTATTATGACAGCTCTGAGGTACAGCTTGAAAGAGGGATGGTGATATCTCCGGAAGCTCTTTTATTGTACAGGATTGCTATAGCAATCCTGGGTTTTCATTTTTCCATATAGCTTGAGTAGTGTTCTTTCAAGTTCTGCAAAGAATTTTGTAGGAATTTGTTTGGAATTGCATTGAACCTGCAGATTTTTTTTTTTTGTAACATGGCGATTTTTACCACATTTATCCTACAAATCCATGAGCATGGGAGATCTTTCTATCTTCTTCAGTTTCTTTCTTCAAAAGCTTAAAGTTCTTGTCCTACTTATCTGATTAGAGTTACACCAAGACATGTAACATGAGGGCCGGGCTTGTTGGGGTTTCTGTCCTGCCCAGTTCCCGCAGCTGTTTAGCCCCAAAGAAAATCACACAGAGGTCTCTATAAGTTATAAACTGATTGGCCCATTAGCTCAGGCTTCGTATTAGCTCTTATAACTTACATAGCCCATTATTCTGGTGTGGCGTTATTGGTCTATTAGTGCATTCACCAGGCATATTAATAAAATATTGGAATACACACACACACACACATATATATATATAAATATATATATATCCTGTGGTGCAGAGAAAATATTGTGATATATGAGATATAGCAGATAAACTAAGGGTTTTCAGGAAAGACACAATTAGCAAACATTCATGGGGCATGATGAGCTTAAAGAGATTACAAAACTCTCCACACCTCCAATTCCTTTACTGGAAGCAAAGCTGGTCCTCAGGACCCCAGGTAAGACATCACCCACCATCTGCTACCAATCCCTAAAGACTATCCAACAGCCCTCAGACTGGACACCCTCCCCTGGGTTCCACAATTTCAGCAGAACACTTCTGTTTTACCTGATGCCAGGCCAGTTCTAGAGACCCAAGGTAAAACACTGCCCAAAGGCAGCTAATATTTCCTAAAGCTGGCACAACAGCCCCCAAATGCACCCCCACCCAGAGTTCCATATTCCAGCATACAACATCTGCAGAAAACTTCAGCTGTACTGGAGTCCATGACCTACTATGAATCCCAGAATTCAGGCAGGTACTCAGAACCCCAGAGACCACCGAGATACTTGGAACTGCAGACATAATGTTGTTACTCAAAACTCCATAGGTCTTACAGGTTGCAAAAACTTCACTGGAGATACCCTAATGGACCTGAAGACTCACTAGTCACCAGAAACCCTGAGCACTTAAGCCAGAATACCAAAGTGGAAACAGAAACCAAGGAACAAAATACCCATCCAACAAAAACATATTTGGGAACCAACAACCAAAACTACAACCATCTCAAACTCAGATGCTTAAATGCTACTCTAAGAACACAATCAGTAACAGAAAGGACAATCCAGCACCACCAGAACCTAGTTATCCTACTAAAACGAGACCTGAAGCACAATAAAAATGATCTTAAAACCAACTTTGTGAAGATGATAGAAGTCCTTAAAGAGGAAATTTTTAAAAATCCTTAAAGAAATTGAGAAAAAGACAAACAAAAAAATAGAGGAAATCAATAGATCCCTTAAAGAATGCCAAGAAAGCCAAAAACAAACCAACAGACAAACACTCAGGTAAAGGAAAGTATTCAAGACCTGAAAATGAAAATAGAAACAAGCAAGTAAGCAAACAAACAAAAAACAAAAACAGCAACAACAAATGGCAACAAATCCAGAGAGAATTCTGGAAATGAAAAATCTCAGTAAGCAAACAGGAACTACAAATGAAAGACTCACTAACAGAATGCAAGAGATAGAGAGAATCTCAGGTATTGAAGATACAATAGAAGAAACAGGCTCATTGGTCAAAAAAATGTAAAATCTAAAAAAAAATTCTTAACACAAAATTTCTAGGAATCTATGAAAAGACCAAACTTAAGAATAATAGGAATCGAAGAAACAGAAGAAACCTAGCTCAAAGGCCCAGAAAACATATTCAACAAAATCACAGAAGAAACCTGTTCTAAATTAAAGAAGAATACATCTATAAGGATACAAGAAGCTTACAGAATACCAAATAGATTGGGCCAGAAAAATGTTTCCACACAACATAATAATCAAAACATTAAACATACAGAATAAAGAAAGAATACTAAAATCTGCAAAGGAAAAAGGCCAAATAACACATAAAATCAGACTTATTAGAATTACACCTGACTTCTCAATGGAGATTCTAAAAGCCAGAAGGTCTTGGAAACTGCTATACCAAGCAAAACTTTCACCATAAATAGAGAAAGCAAGATACTTTGTGACAATGTCAAATTTAAACAATATCTATCCAGAAACCCAGCCATACAGAAGGTACTAGAAGAAAAATTACAAGCTAAGTAAGTTAATTACACCCCTGAAAAAGTAGGCAATAAATAATCTCACATGAGCAAAGCCCAAAAAATGGGAAACACACACACACACACTACCACCACCACCACCAAAATACCAGAAATGAACAATCATTGGTCATTCATATATCTCAATATTAGTGGGCTCAATTCTCCAATAAAAAGACACAGGCTAACATAATGAATATGAAAACTTGAACCATCATTCTTCTGTATACAAGAAATATTTCAACATCAATATATTACCTCAAAGTAAAAGGATAGAAAATATTCAAGCAAATGAACGTAAGAAGTTTATATAGCCATTCTAATATCTAATAAAATAGACTTCCAAACAAAATTAATCAAGAGACAGAAAAGAACATTTTATAGTCATCAAAAAAAAAATCTACCATGAGGACTTTGCAATTCTTAACATCTATGCCCCAAACGCAAGGGCACCTACATTTGCAATAGAAACATTATTGAAGTGTAAATCACACATGTAATCTCACGCATTAATTGTGAGAGACTTCAATACCCCATTCTTACCAATGGATAGGTCATCATGACAAAACAGAAATTAACAAAATTATTAAACAGAAATAATTGAGTTAACAGACATTATGAATCTAATGGACCTAACAGATATCTATAGAATATTTCTCCCAAACACAAAAGAATACACCTACTTCCCAATATCTCACAGAACATTCTCCAAAATTGTCCATGTACTCAGTCACAAAGGAAGTCTCAACAGATACAAAAAAATTGAAATGAGCCCCTGTACCTTATCAGACCACCATGTGTTAAAGCTAGATTTAAATAATAACAGAAACAACAGAAAGCCTACAAATGCATTGAAACTGAACAACCCACTACAGAATCAGCACTGTGTTAGGAATAAATAAACAAATTAAAAGCTGCTTAGAATTCAATGAAAATGAATGAATAACACACCCAAATTTATGGGGCACAAAGAAAACAGTGCTAAGAGAAAAGTTCTTAGCTCTAAGTGCCTACATAAAGAATTAAGAGAGATCTCATACTAGCTACCTAACAGCACACCAGAAAACTCTAGAAAAAAAGAAGCAAGCATTCCCAGGAGGAGTAGATGACAAGAAATAATCAAATGGAGGGCAGAAATCTATAAAACAGAAACAAAGAGAACAATCATTGAAATAAAGAGTTGGTTCTTTGAGAAATCAACAAGACAGTCAAACCCTTACTAAACTAACTAAAGGCAGAGAAAGGATACCCAAATCAACAAAATTAGAAACAAAAAGAGGCACATAACAACAGATACTAAGGAAATCCCTGGACCTCGTGAAGTCATACTTCAAAAACTTGTACTCCATAAAATTAGAAAATCTGAAAAAGAAAAATGGACAATTTTCTTCATAGATACCACTTACCAAAGTTAAATCATGATCAGATGAGCAACTTAAATAGACCTATAAGCCCAAAGGAAATAGAAGCAGTTATTAAAAGTTTCCCACCCACTCCCCTCAAAAAGCCCAGGGCCATATGGTTTTAGCATAGAATTCTACCAGACTTTCAAAGAAGAAATACTAATATTCCTCAAATTATTCCACAAGCTAGACACAGAAGGAACATTTCTAAATTCATTTTATGAGGCCACAGTTACTGATATCCAAACCATGCAAAAACTCAACAAAGAAAGAATTACAGACCAATTTTCTCCATGAATATTGATGCAAACATACTCCATAAATACTCAAAACTAAATCCAAGAAAACACCAAAAAGATCACCTACCATGATCAAGTAGGTTTCATCCCAGAGATGCAGGAATGTTTGAACATATGAAAATCTGTCAATATAATCCATTATATAAACAAATTGAAAGAAAAAAACACATGATCATCTCATTAGATGGTGAAAAAGGCTTTGACAACATCCCACATGATAAAATTATTGGAGAGATCAGCGATAAAAGGGACATAACTAAATGCAATATAAGCAATATACAGCATGCTGATTACCAACATCAAATTGAATGGAGAGAAACTCAAAGCAGTTTCACTAAAATCACGAACAGGACAAGGCTTTCCACTTTCTTCATATCTGTTCAATATAGTACTTGATTGTTTTAACTATAACAATAAGACAACAAAAGGAGATTAAGGGGATACAAACTGGAAAGAAAGAAGTCAAAGCATAGCTATTTGCAGATGATATGATAGTATACAAAAGCAATTTCAAAAATTCTACCAGGGAATTCCTACTGATGAACACCTTTATTAAAGTAACTGGATAGAAATTTAACTAAAGAAGTGTCAGCAACCTTCCTATATACAAATGATTAATGGGCTGAGAAAGAAATTAAGGAAACAACATCCTTCATAATAGACACAAATAATATAAATATTTTTGGTGTGGGAGAATTGTCTGTATTCTGTCAATCATATTTTAAATAAATGCTGATTGGCTGATAGCCAGGCAGGAAGTATAGGTGGGAAAACCAGACAGGAAGTAGAGGTGGAGCAATGAGAACAGGAGTATTCTGGGAAGAAGGAAGCTCTTTCAGCAGTCCTGCCCAGACCACTGAACAAGCAGGATGTGACCTGCTCCACTGAAAAAGGTACTGAGCCATGTGGCTAACATATACCAGAATAATGGGCTATATAAGTTATAAGAGCTAATATGAAGCCTGAGCTAATGGGCCAATCATTTCATTTCATCATTAAATATCCTTACTCTTCACTCTTACAGACAATTTGTTGCTCCACATCTTCACAAAATGTTTCAAGTCCCTAAAATACAGAACCAAGATGATTGGGCCCCATTTTTTTATTCAACAGATGATAGATAAATGATAGGTAGATAGGTAGGTCGATGATTAGATAAATAGACAGATAAATAGGTAGACAGATAGATGGTGCAGGGGAATTGTCTGTATTCTGTCAATCATGATTTAAATAAACACTGATTGGCCATTAGCCAGGTTGTATAGGTGGGGCAACCAGACAGGAAGTAGAGGCAGAGCAAGGAGAATAGAATTCTGGGAAGCAGGAAGCTCCCCTGCACTCCTGCCCAGACCACTGAAGAAGCAGGATGTGACCTGCCATGCTGAGAAAGGTACTGAGCCATGTGGCTAACATAGATAAGAATAATGGGCTATATATGGTATAAGAGCTAATACGAAGCCTGAGATAATGGGCCAATCAGTTTATAATCTTCTGGAGACCTCTGTGTGATTTTCTTTGGGACCTAATAACTGTGGGACGTGGTGGGAGGACAGAAACTAACCAGGTCCTCATGTTACAGATAGATAGATAGATAGATAGATAGATAGATAGATAGATAGATAGATAGATAGATAGATAGATAGATAGGAAGACAAACAGATGAAAGATTACAGATAAATGACAGAAAGATTGGTTATAGATAAGTAGATGATAGACACTCTCTTGAGACAGATTTTCTCTCTGAGACAGTCCTGGCTGTCCTGGAACTCATCTGTAGACCAGGCTGGTCTCCAACTCACAGATATCCACCTGCCTTTGTTACCCGAGTGCTGGGATTAAAGGCCTGCACCTGCACCACCACTGCCCAGCCTTGTTCATAGTCTCTTATCACAGTAATAGAAAGCCTAAGATAGGTCTCCTGTAGCACAAGTTCATAGACTTATCTTGAACAGCACCTATTTTGTACCATCTGTACTATTAAAGGAAATGTCATGCCTGGAATCTTCTTCCTCATTATCCTCCCCCACACAACATATTATGTGCACCTTGACCTTGACTGAAAATGAGTATGAATTTGTTGAATGGACACCTGGGATCCAACTTATAAATGTTTGGTATCTCTCCATCTTCAAAGCTTCTACATATTCCTTTAAAGCTGGGTGTTGGTTTGTTTACTGTGGTTCAGGGAAAGGAGCAGTCCCAGGGTTGTGCGTGTGCTAGGCAAGTGCTTGCCCTGGAGCTTCCCTCAAACAATGAAAGCCTGAAAATCCTCTCCCTTACTGAAATAGAGCTATGAGAAGAATGAGCAGCTCTGAGTCTTCCAAGCTCCAAAGCACAGCTTTCATTTTTGATTCACCTATGGGAACGATTTGCTTTAGATTCAGTCCTTTATAACATGAAGACAGCAACCGGCTCGTGGTTCAGGAACCCAGATGGCAACTCTACCAGTTGCTTAAGAGATTCATTTGAGTTGTGAAGTCGGAACAATAAACACAAGACTCAACCACCTAGAGGCCAACTGAGATCAAAATTCAATTTATAATCGAAAGTACAATTTGTTATTCTGATAAGTACAGACAGTGGATTTTCTCAGGGCAGCCGGAATCGGAGTAGCTTAGAGTTAAACAATATCCCAAATCTTGGATCATCTCCCTCCCAGGTCTCATCTGTCGAATGTATTTTCACTGTCTTGAGTCTTACCGTTCTATTGCATTTCGTTAGCATCCCATTGCATTCTGTTCACAAAGAGACCAGCCCCTCCACGAAATGTCTGGGTAGCCAGATCCAGGGTGTATTTTACATGCATGACTGAAAAGTAAGCATTCTATTTTGGTCACAAAGTCAAAACAATAACATTTGGTACTTGAACATGTTTATGTGAATGTTAACCCCCGAAAGAACATCACCCTTAGAATGTAGTATCTCTGTGCATGATGATTAACTGATCATTAGTATGAAGAAGCACCAGTTCTTTAGAATGTTTTCTCCAAAAGGACAGCATGTCACATCCATTGTGTATAAATCCAGGACAAAGAATAGGCTGGCCACATTAAGGGCTATTTGTCTGCAATGCTAGTAAATACTCAAAGATCCCTTCCCTAAGGCCGGGGGAAGATTGAATGCACACACAGGGCTATTACGGCTGAGTCCAATTTCAAAGAATTCTTCTTACGGGTGTAACTCAAATCTGAGCATTGGAATTAGAGCACTCACCCTCCTGTCATGTGACCTGGGTAAGCCCTATGCTTTCCAGGGGTGGGGCACAGTGTTTTCTATAATGGGACCAGAAAGGACTATTGTACCATGACTTCTTTCAGTGAAGGGCCTGATGACTACCAAAGATGCATGCACATCCGAGCATAAAGAACCAGGGTTTGCCTAGAGGATCCTTGCCGTGATCATAGCAATTGTGTCACTTGCCTGTAGGCGTGTAGGTAGTGCCAGTTGGCAGATGCTACCCTGGAGTGTGCTCATCCTCAGTGCCATCAGGGAAGCCACTTCAACAGAAACATCTACCACTAGGGTAAGAAGAACAGGAGATGAAATCCTATCCAAAACTGTGCCCTTCTCTTGACCAATGCACTTCCTAAGACTTTAGTTAAAGACATCTTCCAGACCTCTTGGGATCAAAATAAAGGGAATAAGGTTTGAATGTTATTACCATTATAGACATCCTTGTCTTCTGAACTACATCATTTAAAGGACTCAAGGGAACTCAACCTTCTTATCCAAAGCTGCCATTGAATCTCACCTCTAGTCAAGAACTAAACCATGATCAGACTCCCTCCCTTCACTCTGGCTAACACTTCCACTGCAGAATCTCAAACAATCTAGCCCCTTTGTAAAGTTTATATGCCCAAGGTCAATTGTGCTTAGAAATCACTGTTATTCTTACACATAGCTCCAAATTTTATCATAAAAGAAAAGAATCTTTCCTGCTAGCTTTTACAATGCTAGTAACTCTCTTTGACATGTTGGGATCTGCCCACTAGTTAAAAACCTGAAGGTGATGGGGTAGACATAGAGCAGTTTCAAGATGAACTGATTTTTCCCTTCCACAGTTGGCCCCCATATTAATTTATTTACCTATCACTGTGATAAAACACTCAATTAAGAAATAAGGGTGTAAAGATTTATTTCTACCCAGGATATAAGGAGATATAGTTTACATAAGGGAAGGCATGCTCGCAGGTGGCTCCCTGGTAGCCAGCATGTGAGTCTGGGGATTGTTAGCTCTTCAATTCTTAGTAGCACAGAAATCAGAGAGAGAGAGGAGGGTGGGTAGTAAGGCCAGAGTATAATCCCTAAGAGCAATTATGCAGGAGCTCACCCCCCTATGTAGTTGATACTTCATGAAGTTCCCATTTGAAGCAGCCAAATCAGCTGAGGACCAAGTGTCCAAACCATTTCACATTTAAGCAATACCACTTTTGGTTATATACCCAAAGGATGCTCAATCATACCACAAGGACGTGTGCTCAACTATGATCATAGCAGCACTATTTGTAATAGTCAGAACCCAAAAAACAACCTAAGTGCCCCTCAACCAAAGAATGGATAAAGAAGATGTGATACATTTACATAATGGAGTACTACACAGTGGAAAAATATAATGACATCTTGAAATTCGCAGGCAGATGGATGGAGCTAGTAAACATCCTATTGAGTGAGGTAAACCAGAGCCAGAAAGACAAATATCATATGCACTCACTCATAAGTGGCTTTAGATATAAAGAAAAAAAAAACAGCCTGCAATTCATAATCCAAGAGAACCTAGACAACAAAGAGGATCCTAAGAGAGACATACATGGACCTAATCTACATGGGAAGTAGAAAAAGACAAGATCTCCTGAGTAAATTGGGAGTGTGGAGTTCATGGGAGAGGGTAGAAGGGGAGGGGAAGGATGGGAGGGAGAGGAGAAAAATATTTAGCTCATAGCTCAATAAAAACAATAAAGAAAGAAAATGCAAAAAAGATAAAAAGAAAGAAAATGGGGAAAAAGAACTCTCTAAGAGACAGTAACATAGCCTTCAAGCAAGAAAGTAGACCCATCAAAGAAGGGGGAACACATTTTGATGCTCTGAAGAATAGATATAAACTTACAGATGTTTTACAGAGCGCTCTACCAGCAACAGAGAACAAGTGATTTTGGATTTGTAGCTTTGAAATCTTTCTTTCGTGAGAAGTTGTCCACATGACATCACTGAACACAACTGGTAAGAGACAAATGCAGTTGGCTTCTCAGAGTCGTGAAGCCTAGCTCAGCAATGGGGAGAAGGACCGTGAATCTAGGGCACTCTCAGTTTCTGGAATCCCCCATAGCTTCTGGTTCTGACGTGCAGGATCCCTCACATCTGTAGTAATTGTCACTTTTATGTGAGAGAACCAGCAGGATGCAGATTAATTTGACAACATTGACATTAATCTCCGAGGAAGATTTTAAGCCATGCAGACTTCTGAAGCAGCCGAGAGAATGGATATTCCCAGTCCTGTTAGAGTTCCTGAAGTTTGGTCTTTACCACACTGAAAAACTTTGAGATAAACCTATCCGCCATCTTTCCACTTGCGCACTGTTCGCAGGATATCCTTCTGAAACCCTATACATCTTTAATCTGTTTATGACAGTGACTACTTGGCTTTCCCAATGCTTTGCCTTAAATGAGTGTTTAATTCCATAGGTGCCTTTTATTTCAGAGACCATGAGCTTCATTTAATCTTCCCTTTCCCCACCACATGTATGGTTTCCAGGGACATGTCCACAAAGAGTGATGCAGTGTCACTGAGTACCTCCCCAGCCCGAAAATCAGTTCCCCGTACCCACATCTCACACCAGTTTTCCTAAGGCTTCAATACTTAGATGCACAACCCAACAACCAGTGTTTGCATCAGAGAGGTGTGTAACCCAAAGAAGTTAAACCAAACCTGATACAATTGAGAGAAAAGGGTGAGCTGTAGCAGAGGTGTTAGTTAGCTCACAGAATTAGTAGAAAAGAAGGGACAAGAACAAAGGTAGGTCAGATTGCAGGAAGCTCTGTTCTTAGGGATATAAATTTTACACTTAGCGCCTTCAACCAGCTTCCAGCTCCGTCTGCTGTGGATTCTACAGTTTCTCTGGATAATTTCCTTACTCTCCCCAGATGGAACCATCTCGCTGCCAAGCCAAGACTATGTGCCTGTGACCTCACTGTCTAAGTGGAGAAAAGCAGCGCATCAGATCTCTTCGTGCTTCTCCGTGACACCCTGCCTCCTGCCAAGACTTGAATATCCTGGGTGGGAATGGCGTTCCAATGCCACATGGTTTAACAGCATCACAACTGCAGTCAACAGACAGGAGCTGAATGCTTTCAGGGGAAAATTTTAGAGTGTCCAAAAAGAAAGTGAGATCCCATACAGAGAGAGAAAATTAAATTAGGTGAAGAAAAATGGCAGCAAACAGACTAATCTTTGAAGGAATTTTGTACTGATGGAAGGCTTAGTAGCTTGAAAGCCAATGCAGGTATAGAAGGAATGCTGTCTTTTCTATTGTAACAACTAAATGCAAGTCAATGAGAGTATTCATTTAAGGAAAAATTTAACGAATGAATGAATGCATGTGGGTAAAATTAAGAGCAATGTATGTAGATCAGAGTTACTTTCCCCTTAGAATGGGACAAAAGGAAAGATGAATAAAGCAAAGAGAGGGGGCAGGTATTCATTGCTTATTAAAGGAAGTAGGGACACCTGGATCTTTCTACCTTAATAGGCTATACAGTGGTGCCCAAAGTTCAAAGAATGAAGCAGAATTTTTAAAAAAAAAAAAAAGGAAAAAAGGAAGGAAGGAAGAAACCTGAATGACTGGAAAACATTAAGAACCCCTACTATAAAAAGTGATAATGAACTAGGCATGAATAAAGGATCCAGTGGAATGGAGAACCACTTCCTATCTGACTGCCTAAAAGCTGTGTAATAATAATCACTGACATTGGGTTGATAGATTTTTCCAGTAGGAAAAACAGTATTCTCTCCACCCAGCTACCAGGCCTCTAGAAATCACTTCCTTACAATGTGATTATACACACAACAGATGCAAAAGCAGCTGTAGCCACGTACTCAAACACCCAAGATACAGCCCCCCACACACATTGTATTTACAATGATGAGGCACTTTTGACAGGTTATAAATGAGTTACCAATAAACTGCCTATTGCAGCCTTATCTGTGGTTTTGTGTATCTTGGATGCTTGTTCAAGGAACCAGAATTTAATCACCCATTAAGAGTGCAGAACAGGCCTCGGATTCACCTTGGTCTTCTGAGGTTTGTCCCTTTTGCCGAGACTCTTCCAGATGCATTTTGGTAATGACACCGTATCTAGCTTCTGAGATCAACAGCCTGTGCTCAATCTGCTATAGGAATCTTCCCAGAAGGAAGGGATGTTTCATCACGCAGAGTCATTCATCCTAGCCCGCACTCTCCTGCTTCTGATCTTCCACTGTTAAAAGCATAACACACTGGAGGAAGATTGTGCTATATTTCATGAGTGCTCCGTGCCGCCACCAAGGGACACTTCCATCTGTTATTTGCTCTCAGCTTTGCCTCTGATAAAACAGGAAAGACAGCTTGCTGATGGGCTCTTTGAAGCAAATGGCTCCACTCTTTCCTGCAATTAATGTTTGTAAATTATTTCTACAGTAGTCAGCAGGTAGGGTACCACAATTTCAAGATTAGTTTCAATAAATCAAGAGCCTGCCTTCTTTCTGAGAGGGCCTCCATTGCAATGCGACTCATGGTTAGTGGCATGCTCTAGCCGTGATGAAAATTGCTGTGTGTAATCTAATACTCTCATTAATTCTGTCAATTATCATTCCCTCGTGGGAAGATCCAAAGGTTGTATGTTGGGTTGTTGAAATTTCATTTAATGTGTAGTATGTGCTGTTCACAGAATCTGGTATTTAGGGCACTTCAAAATTTCCCAGTGAGTGAATGGTCCTTTGACTGCTAGAGAGGGGGATGCTCATGACAACAAGGCAGGGTTGTGATGAAAACAA
This sequence comes from Ondatra zibethicus, assembly GCA_004026605.1. NCBI lineage: Eukaryota > Metazoa > Chordata > Mammalia > Rodentia > Cricetidae > Ondatra > Ondatra zibethicus. Next base: position 29,259 of record PVIU01021632.1, read on the forward strand.
TTTGGATTTTTTTCCCCAGGATTACTCTGTTGTTTCAGTCATAAATCATTTTTAGAGTAGAGAAATAATTATATATTGTAGAGCCTCTGCACTATTTTAAGAGTAATTTCTCTAAACAAATAGTATGAACCTCTTTTTTCTAAATTGAAAAAGTCTTTGATTTAAACTTCCATTTTTAATTTATTGGCTCAGAAATCTTTGATTTATTTTTGACCCTAGTTTTGCTATTTGTTTTTAAAAATTGATTGTTTCCCTATGTTCTGGAAATTTTCAAGATGGAAAAATGGCCATACAACATACATTAAGAGGGCCATTTTTCAAGTTGTGAACAAGGAATTCGAACTTAACAAACAACATCTCTCCTTTCAGAGTGGAAACACAGGAAACAGAAGGATGAATTCTAAAGATGACCTAGGTAGAAAGAGGCCACTGACCAAGACAGGGGACAGTGGAGGACTATTAAAAGCTTAAGGTGACAACTACCTCTTCATCTGGGTCTGAGGTCAGCTAAGAACTTGAACTCCTATCAAAAGAAAAGATGAAGGGAAAGATACCAAGACATCCAGGTGTAAAAAGAATCACAGTGCTTCACCTAAAGCAACTGAGTATGCCTTAATGAGGGGAAATGCAAAGAATTACAGGAATGTGTGGAAAGAAAATCCAGCATGAAGCTGAATCATAGGAGCATGACCTTGCTCAGACAACAATTTTGGGGAAGTGTAAGCCATTCAAAATTGTGTGAGCACCCTGCAGCCATCCACTGTGTTTCACAGTAGCTCATGAAAGCCATGACCTGTGCCTCTGTGTTCACACTACTGTGAGAGTAAACTAGAAAGCATGCCAGACATTGAAGACTAAATTAGTTGTGTGAAATATCACACACAAATGTTAAAGATTAATAGAGTTTCTTATTTTTAAAAAAATCAGCTGTATTTCAATGAGAGGTAAAGCAATCCTCTTCTGAGAGAAGACTGTCCACACTACCACGGAGTAAGAATAAAACATCCAGAGAGGCTTTCCTTATCACCAAATCCGTCTCTAGGTTTTTTCTTTTTAATTTTTTTCATTTTTACATACCAACTAAGTTTTCCCTCCTTCCCCTCTTCCGCTCCTCCCTCACCTCCCCACAACCCTCCTCCGCTCACTCCTCAGAAAGGGTAAGGCCTGCCAGAGGGAGTCAACAAAACCTAGCACATTCAGTTGAGGCAGGACCAAGTCCCTCTTCTCTGCATAGGCAGGACTTCTGGGCAGAGAGAGGAAGAGGAGATAATAGAAGCACATGGGAGACGACAATAGAACAGATCTTACATATAGAACAGAGGAAAGGTAACTGAGCCATGTGATACAACATAGATTAATAAAAACAGATTAATTAAGTTATAAGAGCTAGTTAGAAAAAAGCCTAAGCTAAGGCCAAACTTTCATAATTAATAAGTCTTAGTGTTGTTATTTGTAAGCTGGTAGTCCAAAGGAAAGTCTGAGTATACACACACACACACACACACACACACACACACACACACACACACACACACACACACTGGATAAATGAGTAAAAGAATGAATTAATAAATAAGATGAAGAAGCAATTGACTGAGTAAGACACCCAATGTAGACCTTTGACCTCCACATACATGCTTGCTCACTCTCTTACACATGAACACATACAAAAATGAAAATGTCACACTAAAGTTAGAACTAAGAAAATAACACACAATTGAAAAGATACCGGCCATTCTTCCAGTCTTCATAAAAGCATGCGCCCCCAAGGTGCAGTTGAAGAGCAGAAGGTGGGAGAAGATGAGTTAGGAAGTTAGGACCGTGAGGGGCTGGTCCACCCACTGAGACAGTGTGCCTGAACTAATGGGAGC
>PVIU01021633.1:0-31160 GCA_004026605.1 Ondatra zibethicus
CGCTGTGTCTGTGAACATTGCTTTGGGAAGCAGCCTTATACGCTGTGAGATGCTGAAACTAAATCAAAGCAGGCATCTGATGAAGACCCTGAAATAGTGTTCTGGGAAAGTTGATAGTGAAACCTTCGAATGATACTTTAAAATGCTTTGTTGCTTATGTGTGGGGCTCTTTCAGGCTTTTCCCATGCACATGGAGGTCAGAGGACATCTTTGCTTTGTGGAGTAGATTCTCTCCTTCCATCTTTAAGTGGGTCCCAAGGTTTGAACTCAGGTCACCAGGCTTTTGGGGCAAACTCCTCCCATTGGACCATCTTGCCAGCCTTTTTTAATCACTTAGAATCATACACCAATGAAACCTTTGTTTACTTCCATGCACTTGTTAAACTCCTCCCTTTTGGCTCCAATATGATGCTTAAGCACTCACTTTTATCTCTTTATGAATTAGAAACCTAAAATTCTTGCTAGAAGGAGTTTTAGTATTACTAAAGCTGGAAGGAAGACAATACATCTTTTATCAAATTCCAAAGCTAACAAGAAGGAGTTGGTTCAGACCTTCAAGGCTTCCTGTTAGAGGACAGTTAAGGGTACCCATGAGAAAATGGGGGGCGGGACTTGCAGACAGTGGTGATTGACACTTGTCACCTGCAGCAGCCATTTAGCGCCCATGATGTCAGACTGGCCTGGGGGGTTTTCAGAAAACACATTCACGATAATGATCTTTACTCTCTAACGTTCACTCCCTCAACCTTACACTTCATTCGGTTTTAATCAACTATAATTCACAAAACATGTGTTCATATACCAAACTATTTTAGTTGGGCCTTTATGCAGATAATTTTAAAATGAACAAACCCCCTTCCCCAGTTTTCTTGTACATAGTTGAAGCACAAAAGGGATGGAAAATATCTTTCAAAAGCAGAATAGTTAAGGTATTGATGTGGCACTAAGTTACATGCTTGTCTTTCTTGTAGTTTTGGAAACACAAAGAGAAGCCAGACACAAGACAAGAAAAATTTGATTTTTGTTGGTTCGCTTCTTTATCAATTTTATAATTTCTCAGACTTAAGACCTTGAATAATTTTCTTCTTTGTGTTTTGTTACATGCTCACACTGAAATGCCTCTTTAAAACATAATATAGGCGTAAGAAGATGCATATATTCTCAAAATAATGCCATCTCCAAGTGGAATCCAGGAGCTGAGTAAGGAAAGCTTGCGTGACCTTGGAAGGCTGTTGATAGGCACTGGCTGCTAGCAGAACTCACTCAGACACTGTGTGACTCCAGGATGAGTCAAGGCTTGGGCTGCTTTACATTTAACAGATGCTTAAAAGAATTTTTGCATTGTAATATGCAGGCTGCAGCAAAGACCTGCTCTCTCATTTTCCTCCCTGCCACTTGAGGGAAAAGAAATGTCTGTGATTACTTTACAAAGGAAAGCAAGTGAAATTGCTTCACCTTGAGCGTCACTATGACGGCTGCAGGGTATGACAACCCGACCATGTGGTAGCTCTTCCTGTACATCCTAGGAAAGAGGAAAAAATTGCATCGTTAGCATTCCTTTGCTCAACACTTTCAGCTGTGTTTCTCAAAAAACCAGGAAAGACAATTCTAGATTTCTTTGCCTTGTACCCCTACTGTGACAAAGGTGCTAACAACAACCATTGTTTCTCTGGGTGATGGGGCAGGGGGTATAGCTTTATCTACTCATAGGAACTCTGAGAAATGATCTTGGTTTCCAGGAAAGGACAGCTTTCCCTGCACTTCATGCAATGAACGTCGACTGTACATTGCAGGTACAATCACACTCTTCACAGGTCACCCTATCTGTGACAGCAGAATATTCCTGTCTTGTGACCATTTGAATACCGACATTTTTAGATTAGCGCTGAGTACCATGAACATGGGATAGATTTATTTATATTTATTTATTTCTGAATGGTTATTTTCAGAGGGAAATAGCAGCATCAGAATTTACACAGCTCTTTGTTAAGGATATTGTAAAAGGTTATATCAACAAAAATAACTCAAGACTGTTCAAATTGTTGTCCAAAATTATTTAAGAAAGATTATTCTGAGAAAATATTCTCTCCGGTTCCATAATAATATCAACAGCAGTATACTCTTACTTATTTGTAACTTGTTTGTTTCTGGTAGGATAGGAAGCTGACTGATGAAAATTGAATATCAGAAAGCATCTAGTTAAGAAGGCTCTAACGCAGGTAAAAGCAATTGGCCTCTATTAGGAATGTGAACAATTTGTGACTATTCCCCAATGTACTGGAAAAACATAAACTGTCTCTCGTTTTATATATCAAATTGGCACACAAGAAACTGTATTCCTTATACTATATTGCTGTGATGGCCCCCTGAATATAAGGAAAACACTATAATTTTATTAAATATGACAGATGTGGTCAATATTAGTTCACGGAAAGCTGGGTGATGGTGGCACACGCCTTTAATCCCAGCATTCAGGAGGCAGAGGCAGGCTGATCTCTGAGTTCAAGGCCAACTTGGTATACAAAGGGAGTTCCTGAACAGCAAAGGCTACACAGACAAACCGAATCTCGAAAAAAAATGAGAGAGAGTCAGAGACAGAGACAGCGACAGAGAGAAGGAAGGAAGGAAGGAAGGAAGGGAGGGAGGAAGGAAGGAAGGAAGGAAGGAAGGAAGGAAGGAAGGAAGGAAAGAAACAGGTGGAAAATACTCTGCCATCTTTTAAAAATAAAAATTGCTGTGGACACTTCAAAGTGTTTTTGAATCTGTGGTCTATGAATTAAAAATCCAGAAAACACAATTTGAAAAATAACAGTAAAAAAGCAAATATTTTACTGTGCTTTCCTTTTAAATAATGACTTCATGGAAGCTCAGAAATGAATTGTGTTTAATTTCTCAAAAGGGAGCCCCCTCCTGCACCCCGTTTTGGCACAGAAACTCGACTCTTCACTTTCCTGCTTCAAGTTCTCTTCAAGTCATCGAGGGATTTTCAGATGGGGGTGATCAGTACAGCAGCAAACTTCTTTACTGAAGCCTTCAAAAGGGCTTACAAGGAAAAGGCTTTTATTAATTACTCCCTGGAGTTAATTACTCCACCCCTGCAGAGCGAGGAAAGTACAAGCCACACAGCAAAGGGTTCAGAGAGTGCTGACTGTTCATAAACACGATCCTTCCTTGTGGATCCTGAGGAAATAGTCTTTACCTACCTATCTTTCCTATTATTGTCATGAAGATAAGAGCAATGGCTTAAGAAGGAGCAATGAACAGGGAAATGATTAACACAAAGCTAACAAGGACTCTTAAAGCATTAAGTAGTATCCGGTCAGTGTGAGTTCCTGGCACAGGAGGGAAGGGAGGCTGCGAAGGATAGAGAACCCATGCCTTGAATCCTTAGTTAGCCCCTTGGCAGCTATGTGGCATTTGGAACAATCTTTAATAGTTCATTTTAAAAAGGAGAATTCCAAGATTTCTGTGAAGACGAAAGAAATAAATGCTGAGTAAAATCTAGCACCGGGGTTCCTCAACTTGGAAATAGGCTTTGAATGTGAGCATTACTTACAATATAGAATGAAAAGAGGCAAGGATGATTGACCTCTAAAAGTAATTTTTAAAAATTTTCAAAAAAATAAAAAGACAAACTGGCCTTTAATCCCCAGGACTTAGAAGGCAGAGGCAGGTGGATCGTAGTGAGTTCAATGAGTTCCGGGCCAGCCTGGTTGAAAACGTGAGTTCCAGGACAGCCAGAACTGTTATACAGAGAAACCCTTTCTTGAAAAGCCAAAAAACATTTTAAAAAAGTTCTGAATTATGTTAGTCTTCCTGTCCTATCATCAGGGATAGAAATGTAAAATTATGAATTTTATATTAGAGCAAATAAAAAGGAGAAGGAACACAGCAGCTCCAGAGATGCGAGGGATGGCAAGCATCTTCACGCAGCGGCCTCCCGTCCTGTTACACAGGCCGTGTGCCATACACACGGGAAAAAGACTAAGGAGTGTCCGGAAATCCAATAGCTGGTAAAGGCCAAGTGAAACTCTAAGGGATTACTTCTGAAGCTTTCTCTAAAACTATGAGAAATAATTCCAAACCTTTAAAGAAACCAAGACACCCACTCCTATTCTCATCACTGACCCAGGTAACATTTGGACAAACAATTGTCAGCACTTGCTGAGTCTTGCGAGAGCAACTCTGTAGGAGAAGCAAGGAGACTTCTAGTTCCACACTGAAAGTAATTACTTTTGAAAAATTCAAGATGTAGAATATCAATAATGGGGGTTTGATATTGATAGATGAGGATTTTCCTCCTACACCCTCCAAACATGCTAATTTACAGTATATTTATAATATTTTCATTTTAGTTACCTTCTGCATGTTTTGATTTTTCTACTTAGAAAGGAAGCTTAATTTATATGGTATTTCATATGAAACAAATAGAAACTTACCAGGTCAATGCATGAATCTGAATGCATAACCTTGTCTCAATGCATGCACATTTGGTTGGCTCTCATCCGTACTTTGCTTTGCCTTTGCAAGGCTTGCAAACTTTTTAACAAGGAAGAAAACTTATATTCCCTCAGCAAGCCAAGCATGTGGCTTCATCTGAGACTCTGTGCAACACTACTTGGATGTTTTTAATTTGATGCCTTGGGAAATCAATAATCCTCATACAAAGGGACACTCTCATCAGCCCTGCATCCTGGCTTCAGACTTCTGTCAGAATAAGTCTACCACCAAAGAAGGTGATGCCCTGTCACTAATTAGAATATCTTTAGTTTTCTCTTAAGTTTTTAGTTTTTTTTTTTAAAGCCAATCAGATGGGACTGAGAAACTAGTGAGGTAATTTGGATAATAACTCACTAGATGAGCTTTTGGGGTGTGTCTTCATGAAGGAAGCTATTGAAAGTGTTATCACTATAGTCCTAACACATCTTTAAACTGAATTTGCAATAGCACTCTTTTATGCTTTCTCACCTTTTGAAAAATCAAGTATCCTTTCCATCATTTCTTTGGTTGGAAACAAGGCTTCCAAATATTGAAAGATGAAAACAGTGACAAGAATTCACTTAAATGTAGAGGGTGCTGAAGCTGAACTTTGTGGCATAAGTCTGTAGTCCTAGCTCTCCAGAACCATGAGTCAGGAGAGTTGAAAATTCAAGGCCAGCCTGACTTAACCAGTCAAAAACTGTCTCAAAAACAGTGTTCTGTGGACCTCTGTGAGTTCGAGGCCAGCCTGGTCTATAAGAGCTAGTTCCAGGACAGGCTCCAAAGCTACAGAGAAACCCTGTCTCAGAAAAACAAAACAAAAAAGAAAACAAAACAGTGCCCTGATGTATAATAATTACCTGTCCTTCAAGCTGGTCAGTTTCAAAAACATTAAAATTGCCACTTTACATATAATTAAGCACATTACTTTTTAACGTGAGAAATTCCTGATAAATGCTTCTCAGTTTTGCCAGACATGTTTATACTCGGTAATTCTGAAACAGCTCCTTTCAGAGAAAGAAAAGTTGTCTTTTCTCTTAAAGATTGAAAAAAAAAACCATATGAAACTTGGCCCTATGAATATGTGCAGATGCTGGAAACTCTGGTGACCTCCGTGATATGGGGACCTTCTTTCCGTGACACTAAAGCCTAAGTCCTCCAAAGTGAAAGTGAGAAAGATGTCATCTCATTTTGGAAACAGGAAGAGGGAAGTCTTTTCGATTTAGGACAAAAAAAAAAAAGAGTCATTTGACTTTGAAATAAAGATTACTGCCCGTTATAGGATTCATTTTATGGGTTATTGTAATATGTTCATATCTTATTGATTGATAACCCGTGAACATATTAAGATTGCTTGTAAACGGTTATCTACAAAGGTGTGTTTCCAGTGGGGTATGATATCTGTCTCCCTGTCAGCCTACTAGAAAAAAGAGAAGACATCAAGACAAGGTGCTTTTGTTGTGGCCATATCCGTCACAAGCCCAAACTGTCCGCTCCAGTTAGACTTGGGACGGTAAGCGTCCTCCACAGATGTAGTATGAGCCCTCAGGACTTCTTCGTACCAAACACGCTTGCTGCCCTTTTGGATTCTCTTTCCTTGGGACGCGAACCATGCTGCTTACCTTTCCACAAAAATGCCGGCCTGAACAGCGTGGACGATGCTTCGAAACTTGGGTTTTTCCTCGGGTTTCTTCTTCATCATCCCCATTTTCCGTGTGAAGGTAGAAGCCAACCAGTCCCGGACTTCCGATGGGACTGAGTCGGTCTGAATGTCGCTGAGCTCATCTTCGGGGTCAAGAAGTCTTCTATAAACACACGCACAGGTAAACACTGGGGAAGGGGAGCAAAGACTAACAAGGAAACATGCATCGCAATGTTTTCGCTGTTGCTTTTTTTAATGGTACAGCATTCTCTGTTCCTTAACGTAACTGTTTAAAAGAACTGAGTTAACATTTGGGAAGCTACTGAGTTTTCAAGTTGATCCCTTGCTGGAGGCATCAAACGGTACATAATAGCATCTGCTGCTCCCCAAATACTGAAGAACAGTATTAGCGGTGGTTTGTCAGTCTCATTAATATGCCATTCTAGTGGTGATTAAACAAGGAAAGACAGGAAAGAAAATTCATAAGTGTGTGTTACTGAGAAAGCAAGTAGAACGGGAAGAAAAGGAAGTTGAGGCAATAACAACTCACATTTAATTTTTCTGCGTAGTTCAGTCAGAAAGTGCTATTTGAATTTTTCGATGGTTCCAAAATTCATTCACACATGCTGTTTCACTGAATAAGATCTTCTAAATTAATGAAATAACTTAATTCTAAAATAGCTGAGCGATGGTGGCACATGCCTTTAATCCCAGCACTTGGGAGGCAGAAGCAGGCAGATCTCTGAGTTCAAAGCCAGCCTGGTCTACAAGAGCTAGTTCCAGGACAGCCACGGCTGTTAAGCAGAGAAACCCTATTTCAGGAAAGAAAAAAAAAGAATTCTAAAATAATCTTTCTAACAATATATTTACAGATTAAAAACTGTGAGGGAAGAAACAAGAACAGTGAGATGGCTCAGCGGGTAAAGGACTTACCATGAAGACCTGAGTGCAGTCCCCAAAACCCATGCAGGAAGAGAAAACAGACTCCTGAAAATTGTCATGAGACTGACCTTCATTTGTGTATTGTAGCATCATGCGCGTGCGCGCGCACACACACACATCATATACACTCATCTGAGCAATGATAAATCAAATTTTAAAATTAAAAAAAATGGTGGGAGTTCGTTCTTAGTATCTCCGTGGGAATTAAGGATGCTCTCTTTCCCCTAGGATGCCTGGATCCTCATATGCTCATGTCCTACTTATAAAAAAGTCAGCCACTTTGCACACAACCTATGCGCTCTCTCGTGATTACCTTGAATAAGTTCTCCATTTCATATAATACCTAACAAAATGTATGTGTCCCCCCCTACACACACACACACACACACAGACACAACACAAACACAAGCATGTGTTATTTAGGGAAGAATAAAAAAAAGATTGCACACATTCAGTCCAGATGCAATTTCTTTTCTGAATACTTTTAATCTGGTTGTTTAACCCACAGCTATAGTATGCAAGGATGCCAAGGGCTATGTTGAAAGCTCATTTCAGGAGACTAGGAGTCTAGCCTCTAAGTGGGTGGATCACTGTCAGTCAAGACCCAATTTTAACATAAGGGTGAAGATTTCACAGGTTTGGAACTTGTGATCAAGACCCAAGTGTCGCAGTACTCCAGACACTAAGGCTCCTGATGGCAAGGCTGAGGCCAACCTGGACCAGCTTGAGATGAAATCTTGTCTCTGCAAAGTCAAAACAACACAGAGGACTGCAGGCTCAGTACATCAACAGAGTTTTAAGGAGACAGTGCAAATTGACTTCTGGGAAGTGGCATGGTTGGTAAGAAGCTGTAGCAGCCACAGAGGAGGGAGCTGAGGAAACAGCCTGACTGTCAGAGTCTGTAATTGAGAGCTTACTAACAACTAGAACTGTAAATAATAAACGAAAGCTTTCCCACTAGATAGAAACCCAGCTACACAGACCAGTCTACTTCGTCCACAGAACACAAAGTAGCTTCGTTTTCTTGACAGGTAAGCAGATCAATAGCCAGATTTCCTGGGCACAGTTTATCTCTGACCTTACGCTCTGTAAATCAGCATGATCCTTTAAATGATCCCCTCTGTGTGTTGCTTCTTTCTGCACACATACACAATACTTATTTTTCATGATGTTCATAAATACAAATGCATTTATGAAATAGTAAAAATAAACACTACTTAAGTGCTGGAGTTACAAAACTACATGTACATATAAGACAAAAGACATACAGTCGAATATTCATGCTGATCAATACTCACTTGGTGATTTTTTTAAGCTTATTTTGCTTCTTGTGCTTGAAGGAGTTTGATTTAGTACTAGACCACTGACATAGTAATTCAAAGTAAATTTTTTTTACGGCTTTTTTGCCCATTTCAAGGTAGATTCCTTAGCCCATTTTAGCATATTTTGATACATGCCTTGAAATTTTCATTACTTAAAGACTATGCCATTTCTATTATCTCTTATGCAGTGATCAGGGAAGGTTACAGAGCAGGGCAGGTGGAATAGGAACCATTGTGGTGTAATCACGTGATGTCACCACGCTCTTCGCATTCTTCCTCCCCCACCCCAGTTCTTACCAGAGGACTGAAACAGAATGTCAGCTGGATGGTAACCATTGCCCAGTTTTTCCACCACAAACTTGTATTGGGGACTTGAAGGCTGCATATTCTAAACTCACAAACTGCCCAAGACAGATGGCTAAACAAGACAAAATGGCTGTGAAGACCTAATAAGCGTGACTGGGGTGTGTTAACTCGGAAGTCTGGGGATTTGTAGTTATGGCGCCTGCAAATCATCGTTGCGAAAGAGCGTGTGATTTCAGGGAAAAGAATGATCTTTATTTATCATAGAATAAAGGAAGAGAGCGTCAAAAAAGAAAAGCAGGGAATCCACCATTGTATACTGAAAAGGAAAATCTTGAAAGAGCAACAGATACTTCTCCAGGGGTCCAGTTGGTAAGACAATGGCGGGTAGGATGCCTAGCTGTGTGTTTAAATGATGAGCTAGATGTTTCTATGAAGGTCTGATTTTTTTAACGTGTAGATGGAGCAAAGCAAATTACCCTTCAAACATGCATAGGCCTCATCAAATCAGTTGAAGGCCTTAAAGAAAAAGATGGAGTTACCTTAAGGAGAAAACTTTGAGTTGGGAATAACACTGAGATTCAACATTTAATTCCCTATCATTTTCAGCTTGCTAGGCTGCCTTGCTGATCGTCAGCTCTTAAAACTGGCTTCTCTGCCTCTCCACTGTATGAACAGCGTGGACAGACACAGGGTAAGGGCTTGGCCCTATATTGATTTCTGAGAGCATATTGTTTCTTTATCTGCTTTTAATATATAAATAAAATCCTATCTAAATTAGGCATTTAAATACCATATTCTTGAGACATAGCAACATTATTGTTAGCCTATAAAATGATGAAAAATTGGAAACTTCTGGGAATGATGTTGCAAGCCTTTAATCCCAGCACTCAGGAGGCAGAGGCAGATAATCTATGTGAGTTCAAGGCCAGCCTGGTCTACAGAGTGAGTTTCAGGTAAAGCAGGGCCATATAGAAAGATCTTATCTCAGAAGAACTTTTTTTTTTTTTTAAATGCAGCATGTTCTTTCTTTGTATGTGGTAGCAAGGAGATAATTATGACAGGAAACACTCCTTTGGATAAGGTCATCAGGAGTTGTCATTTAAGACCCAAAGAAAGAAAAAGAATTAAAGATTGGAAAATCTAAGAAAAAGTCATTGTACATAGATGGAGGAGCAAATGCAAATCCTCTGAGGAAGGCAGGAAAAGAGAAATATGTGAGAACAGAGAGAAGGCCAAAGATGGCTAATGGGCACCGGAAGAAGCGGGTGGAATTTCCAGGAAGAGCTGACAAATACCTTCCTGTCTGTGCCTTATGTTCTTAAGCCCTACCAACACAACACCCCCTTTCTTCTTTATCCTACCGGTCCATTCCTTTCCATCTTTATCTTTGTAGTAGTAGTTTCTATGTATTCTATGCTGGTGCTTTGCTTTTACGGTGGTTTTTCATATGTATTCGTTCACCTTTAAACAAAGAGTTTGTCCTGCTGAGTCAGGAAGTTGAAGAGAAGGCCTGGGAGATAGGGGCAGCACAGAAGACAGACGCGAGATGCGTCAGGATGCGCTCAGCCACCATGTTGAAGAAATGCCTTAAACTTCCTTTTGCTTCAGCTGAACACAATAAGAGGCCATGGGTCTGCTTCTCAACAATATTTCTGGTTTACAAGGTCAGCTGGCTTGAGGGTCTTCATCCATCATGCCTGTGCTGCCTCTGTTGAACTACTCTGTGGGATGGGGTGGCCACCATAGTCAGCCAGTACTCCTCCACACATTTATTGTGGTCAAAGAGGGGTTGTTGTTGTTTGCTTATTTTTCCATTAGAGGTAAAGAGTCATGCTCTAGAGAACTGTGCTCTGCCCTCACTGTCAAACGACAGAGGATTCTGGACTAATCAATCATAATATAATATGGACTAGCTTCATTGAACTTTTGTAGACAGAGAGTTATAATAAACACTTTTCAGATCTGGAAATATCTGAATATTTGCAGAAGGTTATGCCACCAAAACACACAAGACCTTTTTCCTCTGTTTAACTTTCATTCTCTTTACTTTTTACATAAATTTGTACAAAGAGAGGTTGTTAAAGTGTGTTTCTAAAATTTTTATAATTTAGTTTGGTCCAAATATCAATGGTTTGATTGTCCTTTATCTTATAGTTAGAAGGCAATGTGAACATAAATATTTGCCCTGTGAGCATTGTTAAGAAGTAAGTCTTCCTGTTTTAGAAGTAGGCAGTGTGAAATATTAACTATTGGTGTATTTTCCTTAAGAATCCATAAATTGCACTATACAGGAAAGAAATAATAAGGCACATATATGTAACATGCTACCACTGTTGACCTCTTAAAAATGTTTCGCTCTTTGACATGATGGTTTTAGTCCCAATGAGAGTCAGCAAAGATTAAAGAGAGGTTCTCAGACAAGGGCTGTGTGTGGAAAGGGGACCGGGGGACTGAGAAAAACTGACCTTGCATCTGATCGTTGATCAAGTGAGCCTTTGGAGCTATTTATAGGCCAAAATTTCTCTCCAAATAAGATGACACATCTCCCAAAGGACTTATAATTTGGACTAGAAAGTTTGCGGGGAAAGGGAAATAAAGGAGGAGGCAGCCTCGGAAGGAGAGGTCATGGGATTTTGACTCTTAAAATTGTGTGTCAGTGAAAATATTTCTGTCTGCAGTGGACTCTTGGAAAACAGGCACACCCAGGGAGCCACAGCCCTTTCCAGGAAGTTGGTGGCCACGCTTAAACTTAAGTATTACAATTCAAAAGCTGGGTGTGATGGTGGGGTGGCCTTTTTTATTCCATGCCATTTATATAACATTTAGTTCAAGAAGTAATTAACTCATCCATTTTAACCTTAATGTCTCATGAGCGCAGAGCAGGAACACATTTCTCTACAGAAGACAGAATCAATATTTTGATGTTATTTCTCTGGTGAACAAACTATGGTGCCCTATGCTTCAATTTTACAATATTTAAAAGTCTTATTGTAAATTAAGATGTGAAGTGTCTACTCTTTGCATGCTAAAACTGGACCAGCCTGTCTGTGGCTGCCTTCTCCCTCCCCTCCCCCGCCCCATCCCTCTCAGGCCCTCACTTTCTAGATCTCACCTTCTAGTCAGGTGCTCAGCACCCCACCCCAGTGTGGTTTCTATCCACCTGCTGGACCTCAAAAAGCAACTGACTCTTGGCTCCTGTTAGGGAGGAGGGGTGCAGGTACCAATAATGAGTACATCAAACACTGTAGCGTTTAAGAGAAAGGATATCGGAGGGAAAGTAATGGCCTGGAGATCCATGCATGGAGGCTTTAGAGAAATGAGACCACAAAATACTTCAGAGTAACATGTTGAACATGACAGCAAAGTCCAGCACCCTAGTACCTGTGAAAGGCAGAAGGAAACTGATCCCAAACATGCTTTAGTTTGAAGGCGTGTCACCTCAAGGGAGGAATAGACAAAGATTACCATTGACACGAGGAAGTAGAAGTCAATATTCAGGGAGACAGAACCAGGGCTGATGCTGAATTCACCTCTTCCATGTGGTACCCTTTTAGGATGCTTGGGAGGTAGGATAAGAAAAGCTCACTTGTCTATTGCAGACAACATCTTTTGTAGTCAGTGTATCCCTCACATAGGAACCCATTAATGTTGCTTACTTAATTAACACAACTGTGCTCTGAGTTGACTAATATCTTCTCCCAATTGCCTATGCACCAAAGAAACCCTGAACATGAAAATGGTCTTTTACTCAGATTTCAGAACCAGGTGATCACAGTGATTCCAATCAACTCTATCACTTATGTTTTGAACCAGGAAAAGAAAGCCAAAATTAACTCATTCAGCATTCAACATACTACCTTGGTGAAGATTTTCACCTTTGTCTACTTTAGTGACTACCAAAAGGGGCACAGAACCCTAAGAGATTTGCTCAGTCAGTGGCTGCGACAAATTCTGAGATCCAGAGTGAGTTTGGCATCTGAACCTTTAACTGTTGAGATCTTCTTCATTTTGAATGTATGATTTTCTTACAAAGTGCACAAACTAGAGAGTGCCTTCCCATTAAGTAATAGGGCCAGCAGTCACTATTCTCCAGCTGGTCTATACTTTGATATTTAGAGATAAAAATAATCTAAAAAATTCTTGGTTGGAAGAGAAAACTGGTGGTAGGGAGAAAAGATGAATTTGAAGACATGAATGGGAGGTAGAATTATCAAAACTCATTTTATGTGTGTATAAAATTATCAAATATCTAAAAAGGAAAAAAAACGTATAGGAGTTTAGCTTATTGGTAAATTTTTGGTAGAAGAAAGCTTATATTTATTTACAAAGCTGGTATATGGAGCATTCTCTTCCAGAGAAATATCAGATGGCAGAAATCTGTGGTACGTCGGGAGGTAATATATTCATTGCTAGGAGGGAATCAGGTGTATTTGAAATTCTATTTCTGTCATCACTACCTCCTCAGTTCTAAACTCAGTGAAATGAATCTTCCAGACTACTATCAAATCATGCTCATGTATGTATGTATGTATGTATATATGTATGCATGTATGTATGTATGTATGTATGTATGCATGTATGTATGTATTCCCTATACTGTCCCAGAAAGGACAAAATCTCACAAATTCTCAAGTTTTGTGGTTGTTTAAAACAGATCCCACCCCTGTTTACTATAAACTGTGATAATATGACCATTGTGTATGAGAGAGAACACAGGATTGACCATTTGGGTGGAGAAGGCAGTCATGCTGTTATTAGCTCAAGAGACAGATTCCCAAGAGACAGATCTTGGCTATTAGAAGGTTGGCTAAGGATAGTGTGGAAGTCAGAGGTGACCTTCTCGAAGTTAAGGCTTAAGAAGGATTTGGCAGCTCCTTTGTACTCGCCCAAGGAAGTAGATGTCCATACTCAGGGAGGTCCTGTCCTCTTGGACAGGCAGGAAGGGCCCCAGGCATGTCCCAGTGAGGCTCTCAGATGGAGTCAAGTTACTTGAAGATCGGGGATAAAGATTTTATTTTTGGAGTGTGTTGGGGACAAATGTGGAGAGGATCAAATGAGCAGAATACCGCCCTAGGCCTATCTGAGGACTCTTGGCTTCCCATCAGGAAATCTTATCTCAAAAGGCATCTTTGCATACATTCCATTAGGCACAAAGCTTAACATTCTGCTAATCGCCAAGTTTTTGATTACTAAGCATCCTCTGCTTCATCACCTAGTACCTGCATAGCTGGAAAAAGGCCTCACCTCTGTGAATCTCAATTCCCACTCAGAGCAACAGAGATGGGAAGAACATCATGCCTAGTGGTGCCATTGAGGATGGAGGGGAGAAACAGAGGGAAAGGTGATTAGAACCACACCTATCTCACAGTAAGCTCTTGGGGAGCCCCAGCTAGCTGCACTCCTGTGTGAATTAGCATAAACAGATTTCCTTTTATTAACACATAGGAAAAGGACTGGCATCATGGTGTCACAAGTGTTTGAAACACGTATAATATGAAAACTTAGGAGAGCATATACATATATATGTCTGTGTGCACATATATATGTATATATACATAGATTACATATACATACACACCCCACACACATATATTACATATGTTTATATGCACATATATGTGTACACATATTTATATACACATATATATTACATACATATACATGCACATTCCAGAGGCTACACAAAGGCAGTGGGGGAAGGTCTCAAAAGTAATTTTTACATAGTTTAAAAATTTACCTAGTAGAATAGGAAAAACAACAGCTGCAGACACAGAACAGACAGTGACAGGTTGAGGCGAGGGGAAATAGGAAGGCAGAGTTACTGCTTAATTGGCTCCCCATTCCCTTCCCTCCTATTCTTCCCCTACCCCCTTCACCTCGTTTCTTTCCTGCCTTCATGCTTTTAAACCCATTGAACCCACATAGTGCTGCCCATATATGCATGGGAGGACCATCTACTGGAGCGTGGGTAGCCTCCCAGGGACCACATACCTGAAGAAAACTCATTCTGCATCATTCAGCAGCCATCAGTTGTTAACTGCCTTTCAGCTAGGATTAGGACTTTCTTTATCCATGTGGGATTTAGGTTGGCTAGGCCTTGGATATGCATTCAGAGCCAACATGAGTTCATGTGGGCATAGGTCCTGCCCTGCCCAACAATACAGTTTGGCTGTAGAAATCCACCACCTCTGGCTCTTACAATCTTTGTACTTCTTCTGAAATGATTCTTGAGTTTTGGAGTGAGGGGGTATGATTTAAATGTCCCAGTTAGATCTAAGCACTCCACAGTCCACCATTCTCTCTCGACTGGTTTTGGGTCTCTGTATCAATCACCATCTACTGCAAAAAGAAGGTCCTCTGATGAGGACTGACTACAAGATAAGAACTCAGGAAATGGTTTAAGACTATGTGCATTTAGCAGAATAATAGTGATGGGTTCTCCCTGGGGTCCATGACCTAGACATTCACAGGGTTTGGTCCAAATAACAGTTGTATGGATGAGCTCTGTCTCATGGAGTTGGGGGGGGGTCTTAGATCCAACTAGAAAGTTTTTCATTATTTCCATAATATTCATGCCAGTCCTGTGTGAGTGTGTCTTGCCAGGCCAGTGGTCATTGTCACTTACACAATTGATAGTTTGCTAAATACAAGGATCTAACTTAGAAAGCAGATATTATTGCTTAGAATTAGGGTAAGGATATGGTGAGATCCTGGTAGGATGACAGATTAGGAGTGTAAGTTTAGAATGGGGCTGATGTGTGTGTCCAGAAGGATGCTCTCAATGACAAATGACACCAAACTTGAGGTAAAGTAGCTTTAAATACAAAGGGAATACATCATTTTCACTACCATTAAAACTAAAGGTAGGTGAGGAATTTTTAAAATCAACAGGTCAGGGCTGGAGATATGATCGAACTGTTGAGAGCACTGACTGCTCCTCCAGAAGATCTAGAGTTGATTCTCAGCACCCACATGGCAGCTCATAGCCATCTGAGCACCAGCTCCAAGGCTCTGATGCATTTGTTTGGCCAC
Organism: Ondatra zibethicus; assembly: GCA_004026605.1. NCBI lineage: Eukaryota > Metazoa > Chordata > Mammalia > Rodentia > Cricetidae > Ondatra > Ondatra zibethicus. The sequence goes on from PVIU01021633.1 coordinate 15,724, forward strand.
CATGGCCACCACACATGCAAGCAGTACACGGGTATACATGCTGACCAAACACTTATACATGAAACCAAATAAAAATACTAAAAAGAGGCTATCAGTTTGAGCGGGGAAAAGGACCTCAGCAGGGTCAGGGAAGGAAGAGGAGACAGGGAAGCGATGCCCTTCTATTCAATACATTAAAAACATTTAAAAGTGAGAAGGTTCACAGTATCAGCTAAGACTCAAGTTCCCTTCATTTCTTTTAGAACCAATTCTAATGTTAAGGGTAGCTTTATTCTTGTGGCAAGATAGCTTTTCTGTGGACGTTCATGCTAGAGAAGCGTCTCTACACAGGGCTTGTCAGACAAGGATGAGGGTCTGAGTTCCAATCCCACATAAAAACCAGGCAGGTTAGTGTGATCCTGCAATCCCAGCCCTGGGGATAAGAAGACAGGAGGGTCCCTGGAGCTTTCCAGTCATACAATCTAGTCAAATCGGTGAGAGAGTGATTGAGGAAGATACTAAACCTGGCCTCTACTTAACACACACACACATACACACACACACACACACTCTCTCTCTCTCTCTCTCTCTCTCTCTCTCTCTCTCTCTCTTTAAAAAAACACTAAAAAGAATCACACTCCTCATACTTTTGACAGTCATATTATCAATCTTTATATAATTTCCTTTGGGTAGAAGGATATCACATATTGATGTCTAAAGACAGTGACTAGGAAACTGGGAACTGGGAACTGGCCGTTGGTTTAAGTCAATAAGGATTCAGCCTCTCAAACCCTTGGGCTGATTTGTCCCTCAAAAAGGATATTGTATATAATTTAGGAACAAATTTTGGAGTATATTCTATTTAAATATGAATAGAATTAAGTTGATTGCTTTGCTTTATATTTCAAATTTATTAACTTCTCATAAAAGCTAATAGTGTAGCTCACATGACTGAGAATCTCAGCAACAACATGCAGCGATATCTGCAAGCTGCATGATCGATTGTCTGAGATAGAATTGTCAAATGTTCATCATGTGCATCACTGGAAAAGGGCGAAGTTTAAAGAAACATACTTTTCAAGTCTAAGAATTTATTTTAAATGTCATAATTGTGAAATCTTATTTAATAATTGGAGATTTTGTCAGTCGTTTCTAAGAACAACTGGTGGGTTTTTTGTTTGTTTGTTTTGGGATTTATTTATTTATTTATTTGTCCTTCACATTAGTGGGACTGTTTCTGAGGATTTATAGAAAGTAATGAACCACACAGATGGTTAATAAAAATCAAACAAAATTGATGTGACTTTTTCCCAGCATGGTTTTCACACTGACCTGTGAGGTGAGTCTAGCCTCCAAACACAGCCGCCCCTCTTCTAGCTGACATCATAAAACTAAACAGAGTTCAGGAAAACTTTGTCATTTGCTTTTGATGATTTCCTGCTCTCTGGCATACACAGTTCACCTGAACAGATTTTCTCAGGGTTCCCTACTAGTGAAACTAACCAAAGCAAAAGTCGCCTTTCCAAGCTCTTCCCCCCTAAGCAAACAACTGATTCCTTGCCCCCTGCTGCTGGCCTCTGTAAGGACAGGTGGGGATGAATGGACATAGAATTTCACAGCAGAAAGGAACTGAGAACTCATCTTCTATGTGAGAAAAGCAATAGTTGAGACTTCCAGCCAAGGACTTTTCTCAAGATCCTACCTACACCCTCACCCTCTCTGCTGGTAGAACGAACAGAAGTATGTTTGTGTTTGTTTGCACAGTTAACAAGATACAGTTAGTGGATTTTAAGAATACACCCTCTCCATTCTTAATATCTTGACAAGTGACTTAAATGGCATCAACCTCATACCTTCTCCTGGGACCTATGACACACGAGCCTATGCCTCCAGTTCCCCTAGACACTTGGCTGTTTGGCGATAAACTTGTTGCCCCACTCAAAGCACAGTCATCGGACCGTGGTGATGTGCTTGTGTGATTCTGTGGCAAAGAAAATCTTTTCCTTCCTTCTGGGTTTGGCAGTTTGGAAAAAGTTTGGAACTTCTATGTAATGCCACAATTCACAACATCAGAGCAGGCAGACAGAGAGGCTGATCTGCTGATATCATCTGCACCCTGAGCCAACCTATTTTATAGGCAGCCCTGGAAGTCTGTGCTTTGGGCAGTGGGAGCTAGTAAATCACCCGTTTTATTTAAGAGGGCTGGTTGAGTTTAGGTCACAACTGACACATCCTCAAAGACGTTCATACCTCAATTCTCCACTTTTCTTCTCTTTCTCGGCTCTGAATGTGACAGGAACACACAGAGTAAACATCAAGGTGATGATCACAGAGTTTTCTCTCCCCATCAGCACGGTCCGATGACTGTGTGATTCACCATTCACACTTTGACCATGATTACTGTAAACCCTTACCCACCCTCGGTGAGCAGTTGAGCCCAGTTGTAACTGGGCTTTCCAGTCCAACAGCGCTGCTCACAGGCAGTCACCAAAGGACTCCTGGCTATGCAGTTAGCTCCAGCTAACTTCTTCAAGGATGTTGTGCAATTAATAGTTTGTTCTCTTTCTACCGTTTTATCCATCCACACTAGCGAACTCTGGAAACACAATCTTTGTCATTTCTTCAAAAGCCTCTCCCTGTGAACTCTGCACGGGTGTCGTAAGGTAGGTGGCTGTTTATTCCCTTTATTGAAACTGTGCTTCAGAGGCATTATAAGTTTCCAAACTCCTGCAGGTTCTCCCGGATTCATTGGATTTCCCAGTGCAGGACCCCAGGCCATGTGACCCCTCCAGTCCACATTCATCTGCTGCGTGGCCTGTGTCTGTGTTCTACTCCTAGTCTTCCTTCTGTCTGGCTTCGTTCCCTGATTTTCTTAGCTCTTTAAAAATCTTCACCCACCTTTCCACTCCTTACACACTTCTCTCAAGTGCCCATCCTCACTCTTGGCAGCGATCACTAATGTAATACTGGAACCAAGAGTTTAAAAAACCTCAGGGGTTGGAAGGGAGATAACCTGACATTTAAAAAGCTTTTAAAACAAACTGTATCTTTGACAGAGGCTTAATTTTAACCTCTGTGCGACTGTTCCTTTGTTTTACTGAAAAATCTCTTGAAGAGGCCTTTTAGGTGCATTGAAGAAAAGATTCTACTCTGCCATACAGAAGACTGAACAATGGGGCTGGGCAAGACAACTTCTTTGAATAGTCGTGAACAAGGCTGTCTTTGTAAATGCTGGTATAGCAATGCCCATTCTTTACCCTGTCATTTTTTTATACATGGGTTTTGATTGTATGCTTCTGGCCAAGGTGCTAATCCTCGAATGTTGAAAGTCCACTCAACACCAATCTTCATGGGTCCCCTTATGTTGACCTTGGGCTTGAGATTCTGAATTCTAGGTAGGAAAAGACACTGAAAAGTTCCCGTATGGCACGGTGAACTGGTTCCTGTCAGGCAGACAACTGAGGATATACCAGGCCCTCTGTGAAAGGCCTTGAGCTCTGAGTTCTGAAAGCACCCGCTAGGAAGATCTTACAGCACTTCCATCTAATTTGAGCTTCATGAAGAACTGGAGACAGGGATTCAGCTCCTGCTTAGAAGCCTGCCTATACTTAGTTGGACTCGAGAGACACAGAGTGGCATATCTAGGAGTAAACAGGTGGGAGTCAGCACTAGCTACAGAGCAACACGACAAGACATACGGACACAATAAGTAGATATTCAGTGGACCGTCTCCAAATCTTTAAGACGGGGAAGACATCCAAACAGCAAATGAAATCCAACTATTAACGACTAGAACAATCAGAAACTCTGGGGCTAGAGCTTCCCAGTTCACTCCTCTAATTGGCATTCTATGTCACATTTCATGTCCAGTTATTGAGCACACTGAATGAGTTTGATCCTCACAATCTCTTCTTAGAAGGTCTATCTGGAAGCGTGACCAGAGAGCAGGCTCATTCGAAAAAGTGACAGTCTGGTCATGAATGGCTTGAAGTCAGACTCTAAATTCTTACTACAAATTCTTACTCCCTCTACTTATAAGTTGCTGCTGCTACTTGAAGGTCGTTTCTAGTTTTTCGGTCTTTGTAACACTCAACCTTCCTTTGGGGAGCAGACTCAGCCTCAGAGATCACCTTTGTCTTCCCTGTTCTGTCTCCACTATAATGTCCAGCTATCTGCCCAGTGACACTCCGGATTCTCATGACCAGTATGCATGATAACGACTTACCGTTATCTGATAGGTCAGAGGAAGTTTCTGGGTAAATCCCTGCGCTCTGGTTTCAAGGCTCTTACCCTCCCCGATACTTTGACTATCACTCAGTATCTGCCAGTGCAGCTTTTTGGAGTACTGTCTGGCATCAGTGCGGTCTCGGTTTGGTGTAACTTATCCCAAGATAAGAACTCATAGGCTTAGTTCTTGCCAAGTGAGGATGTGCCAACCAGTAGATAACTGCATTAATGTCCCCTCCATCATTTTGTACATCTCTGTTATTCCCCTGTTGTCTTTATTTTCTCCAAGACTCCAAACTGCTTTCAGGAAATTATTTGATATTTTCTTTAGGAAGTTTAAATTCTATATCTTAATATATTATGTACCAAGTATACAGAATGTATTGCATTTTACACATACAATAAAAATATTGGCTACAATCCAGCGTTTGCTCTGCCTGACAGTATGCCCCATTTAATCCTCATGTTAACCTCCTCTGTATTTCATAAATGATACAGCTAAACACTCTAGATTAAGTCACTTTCTTTCAGTTTTGAGTGAAGGATCCTGACTTCGAATGCCTTGTTCTTTTTAAGTCCAGTGTCTTAATTCTACTTAGGATAATCATAAAGATTGGTTCATATGAACCAAAATAAAAGAGCAACTTATGTTTTGGGGATACTAGCAAACACAATATCTGTCTTCGAAAGTATGCCTCGCAAGGCAGCTGCCTACCCTATTATTCATGAGGTCAAGGATGCTACTTCGCTTGGCTGTGTTACAATCCAAATAAGGACACGTGGATTCTTTTTAGATCACATGGATTACAAGTGTGCAACACTGAAAAATAATAGCCTCCAGAGACACATCTGAAAGACTCATAAATTTTGGCATTTACATATGAAAATGTCTTTTATAAAACCTAACAAATGATCATACCCACTGTGGGATTGTACAATAATCTCCATAAACGTCATATTTCTATTTCTATCAGAAATTTTATTTTTCTAACCAAAATCGTTTTTACAGAAAGATTTTTGTTTTGATTTGTTTTAAATGAAACCCTGTAGTCAGTCATCTTTAGTAGGAAGAAGTGTGTGTGTGTGTGTGTGTGTGTGTGTGTGTGTGTGTGTGTGTGTACACGTGTGATTGTGTGCACTGGTTAACTGACAGTTCCTATTTTGCCCTGTGATAACCTTTCCCCCAGACTAGCCAATTTTCAGTATCTCTATGAATCATTCACAGAACCATTTTCTTTCTAGAAAGCATTTCCAAATTCAAACTTTCATAAGCCAGGAGATCTTAAAATATAAATTAACGTGCAACTAAATACTGCCTGACTCTTCCTTATTTTGTTCAGTCTGTTTTACTAGAATTCCTAAGGCAAATAATATGTTGATAACTGCAAACACATTTCAGAGAGATCCTCAGCGCCACCTTCATGCCTTACAAAACATATAGGAAATCAATCCGTATTGTACGGTTTTGCTCAAAATGCCTTAAGTACACATTTCTGGCACAAAATTCAAAGATCCTTGAGGGGTGGGCGTAGGTCTGACAGCTGGCATGAGGGCAAGCGCATAAGCGAAGGCTTTCCAGGGAAGACGAAATACCAATGTGTAGTATTTGATGTTTTCCAGGGCATAGTGTCCCATTGGAGCCAAGTTCAAGGCAACAGTATATTGACAAAAAGGCACAGCTGGGAGAAGATGAGAGGCAATTCTATCCACATATCATAGAATCTAAGAATCTGTGATCTAAGTACCCACAAATGTTCTAAAAGTACATATGTATGTATGTGTGTGTACATGCGCAAGCGCGCACACACACGTTTGTGGTGTATGTGTGTGTACATGCATGTAGGTAGGTGCATGTGTCTGCACTCACCTAGAGGCCAGAAGAGGATATAAGAAACCAAAGCTCTCTACCTTCCCCTGTCAGCAAGCTCCAGAAATTCTCTGTCCCAGCCCCCACCCAGCACTGTGGGTAGAGATGACCCAGCAATGCCCGACTTTCTCACATGGGTGCTGGGGATCAGCGTTCAGGCCCTCCTGCTTGGGCAGCGAGTACTCTTACGCCTTAAGTAATCGCTCCTGCCCTTGGAAATACCCATCCGGCAACTGCAAATAAAGATATGAGGGTGCGAACTGTAGTTAATAAACCCAACTCTAGTGTCAAGCATGCTACAGCTATTAACTCGCTCTTTAGTGTACTCTCTTGGGTAAGCCCTGGAAGGTTTCTGTGATTCATTGTCCTTATTTTCAAAATGGTAATAACAGTTTCTATCTCACAGGGCTTCTGTGATGTTTAAATCAGCTTTAGTGCTCCCATTAGTAAAATGCAGAAAGTAATCACTCTGAGTATTGTGTAAGAGAGTGGGGAGCTAGCAGCCTTTAGGAGGTGGTGTAAATTTGAGGAATTATATTATTCTGATGAACATAAAGCTGTGGAAGGGTTTAAACGAAGGAGAAGTGCTCTGGGCTATAGTTCGGTTAGTGAAGCACTTGCCTAGCATGCACGAAGCCTTGTGTTCAACACTAGCACCACATAAACTAGACATGGGCATGCAAACCTGAGACCTCAGCACTCGGGAGAGCAGGGCAGGAGGATGAGAAGCTCAAGGTCCTTTTCAGACATATGGTGAATTTATAACCAGGCTGAGCTATATGACACACTCTTTCAAATTAATTAATTAGTGTGACATTAGGAAGTATTGTTTTTTTTTACTAGGGGGAGCCAATAAGACAACAGAAGTTAAATTTCTACCATCGTTCTGAGCATTTTCCTCTACCAGAGAGTAATTTTCACATGTAAAAATGTTACAAATGTAACATATTTAAATGACTTAGGGATCATGGGTACCTAAGCTAGCAAAATAAAAGCATGAAGTCATAATTGCCCTGGGAAGAAGATTACGTACGAATGAGTAAATATAGCATATCATCAATCAAACGAAAGTTTGAACATCTAGGCAAATAAGAATTAGCACTATGCTGCAAGACATTGGAAACCTCCAAAGAATTGTTGGCATTTTAAAGTTCTTACATTTTATAAACAAATGTAATGTACAATGTCTTGTCAAAAGCAGATTGAAGAACCCTTAGACCTGCTAAGCTCCCCAGCTTATGAACAATAAGTAAGTACACCTAAAAGAGAAAGTCTGAAGAAGCTCTAGCAGCCCCTTTGGCATTTAGCACACACATGACTGTCCCCTGGGAATGGCCACCCACCTGAGCAAACAATCCAGGAAAGGATCATAAAGTTAAAAAGAACCTGTGGTTTTTCACCTCTTAATAACTCCAAACCTAAGGAACTGCATTTTACAACCATCAAAGAATTACCTCTGCCATCCAACCTGGATTGTGAATTTTTCTCTCAGAATTAAGTCCTTTTAATTGTGGGACATATAAAAGTTCAAAACGGGATTCCAGACCCCTCCAAAAAATTCTTGATTTGTGAAACAAGTAAAATAAAATGCTATGTGTGTTCTAACCTAAGATCCTGGAGAGAAATAAATACAAAATAAAATACTTCAATAGATCACTTGAAAATATATGACATTCGGGGGGAACTGAGAACATGGGACTGAAGGTGGAGGCAAGACTCTGATGGATCATTTCCTCACATGCTTGGCTTCTTGGTGTAGGAGGTTCTTCTTATTTGTGTTGCTTTCATTGGTGAATAAAGAAAACTGCCTTGGCCTTTTAATAGGACAGGACTTAGATAGGTGGGGAAAAGAGAACAAAATACTGAAAAGAAAACAGAGGGAGACAACACCATAAAATCGCCAGAGTTTTATGTTTATACTAAATGTTTAGTATGTTTATACTAATATGTTTAGTATGTTTATACTAAATCTTTTCGGTAAGCCACGATCTCGTGGTAAACACAGATTAATAAAAATGGGTTAAATCAATATGTAAGAGTTAGCCAATAGGAGATTAAAACTAATGGGCCAGGCAGTGTTTAAATAAATACAGTTTCTGTGTAATTATTTTGGGAGTTAAGCTGGCCGGGCAGGACAAAACGAGGGGCCCTACACCGGACGGACGGGAGCCAGGCAGGATGGGACTGTGGCCTGCCTGCTCCTCCTCTCTTACTACAGCTTCTGAGTCATGCTGTAACAGGCAAGCACCACCCTTTATTTCAGTTCTTTGAATAAGAGACCAAGAATCTAAAAGCACCTAAGCCAGACCCTGACCGTGGATAACAATATGAACGTATTGTCTGTCAGATAACAGTGTGTGTGAAGTCCGTACACAGAGGCAAAAACTTCCATCCCATAGTTAACAGTTCTCACTGTCGCCCAAGTCAGGTCTGGCTTAGATGAACATGAACAGAGGGGACAGGGCCTGCTGGCACGCACACACTCCTGTCTTCTGCACACTCCACTGGTACTGGTAGTTTAATGATGAGGTTGGATAGGTGAAGAGTTACAGGGTCAGGATCTTAACGGATTGTCAGTGTTACTGCAATCCACATAATAAATTCCCACAGTCTGGAACTTTTATCCTATCATGGACCTCTTATGGGTCCTTCAGAGATAACTCAAGAGTATACCTTGAACCTATTTTCTCAGAAACTGTTATTGAACTGACAGGGTTCCGGCCCTGACTCCCACGTGAGAAGTCACGTCAGCATCCTTTCTTTCTCCATCCCCATCAGTGCTCTTTGGTACACCAGGAAGCCTCCTCATTGTTCCTTCTGTCTTTGACCAGAACTCTGGATGTGCACAGCTCTGCTTCTGCACATTCTCTCAGCCCTGAGCTCAGAGGCACATCTCTTTTCCCTGCAATACTTTTATTTCCCGGTGGGAAAGTCGAGAACCTGCCTTAGTGTTTTCTGAGTGCCCGGAGAAACCATTCAAGTCCCTTGAGTTTACAAACACCTGTGAGGAAGAAGGGATTGGGCTGAGAGCCACAGTAATGTGTTGAAAACCCTCTTCAAATAAATCTCCCTCTCCAAACCTTCTTCAGCTGCCAACTGCAGTGCCAGGCTTAGGGCAAGGGATGCTTGACTAAACCTTGTAAACCCGCCATTCAGGCTCCGATGAATCCATCTGATGGGTCTCACACCCCTTTTCTCATAATATTGAAATATGAGATAACAGGAGAAACTCTTATATCAGTAAAAACTAGTCTCTTTTGGTATTTAAAAGTCTATGGACAGTGAAGCTAAAGGAGCAAGAAATTTGATTGTTTTTATTTAATTTACTGTTTGACTATTTTATTATATTCAAGTTTTTGAACTAAAGTATAATGTTTTTTTAAAAAGAATAATATTCCAATTAACTAGCTAAATGAAAATAAACTCTAAATTTTAATAAGATTTTTGACTTTTGTTTCATACTAAGAATCACTAAATTTTGTTTATAATATAGGAGGATCAAAATCGGAGAAGAAGATGGGAAAGGAGCAGCGAAGATGAATCTGGAGGGGCTAAGACTCACCTTGTCTCGTCGATATAAACTGCTTCCAGCACGGATGCCGCATATTCAATATTCTTCTTTAGGTCAACAATGTTGACGTCGCCTTTCTCCAGCTGCTTCACTAAGCATCTTAGTCTATGTCCAAAAAGGAGATAAGGAGAGGAAGAGAATTTTTATAACCAAGTAGAACTAGCTCCATATTTAGTACACGAACTAAGTAAAACAGTTAACATAACCACCAGGTCATTAAACAGAGATATTTTCATTTTTGTGTAACTGAAACCAGTTTTTGTAATACAAGTAATCATTAGAAATGATATTCTCTTCTCGGGACTATTAGGAGTATTAGCATATAGTGTGAGAATCATATTCAAGGTCAATTTTCCTGAAAATGCAAGACAACATGTTCAAAACACTTTCCTAAGATTTTACTTTTAGGACTAGAATTTTGTCTCTGATCACTCTGCTTCTTCAGGGCTGGCCATGTTATCTTCCAACAGCACCTTGACCATTGTTCACTGTTCGCAACAAAGGGAGAATGAGTAACTCTGGTCCATTGCCCCTCTTGTCCAGTGCCTCCCCCTAGGGTACTCTTTCTCTGCACAGGCCCACAGCAATGGACTGAAATATCAAAATTCAGGAGCCAAAAGAAATCTTCTTGACTTAAATCATTTCTATCTGGTATTTGCCATGGGGATAAACATTAATCAACACTAGTTCACTGCAATTGTTTTTCCAGCCAAGGTGAATCTGAAAAATATTTTCTCTTGACTTTGCCATGAATTTCAATTTTCAGAAGAATTTTGAAGTGTGATGTGTGGAGTCCCAAAAATGTGAGCCTGTTTCCACCTTGTCTGAAGGTCAGAGAGTTTTAGCTTGTTCAAAATTGTTGACAGCAACCAGGGCTACACCAGGATGAGGTTACTTGGTTCTTTTGACATCAAGTCATTAGCATGCTGTTGTTTAGGCAGTGAAGCTACCCCAGAGCAAATATCCTGAGGGCAGCCACTCCCCACCTCAAACCTCTGGTTTCAGAAGAAGGAGCAGAAGTAGGCATGCACATCCTGTCTGTCAAGGTGGAGTGGGTCTACCTCCATGAGTACTGAGGTATAAAAGTGTATGGAAAATTAAACGGGTGATTTCAGTATTCACTGGAACTCCCTTCTGATACTATCCTATGCTTTGTGTTATTTTACTAGCATCTTTGTCCTCTTTACTATTTTTTTCTGATCTCCATGCTCCTACCCTGGTAAGTGGTATTTTTTGTCAAAGCTGGTCTCTGACAGTGAAGCAAAGCTAAGGCAGGTCTGGATCCTGATTGACAGTGGTTCTAAAATGATTAAGATGAATGTTTGAAGACCCTAAATTTGGTGATAATTGTCATGCATCAATAGACATCCAATACAGTGAGATGATACAAAAATGACTTGGATATGAATGTGGCACTTTCATATCCAGGAATGTCTATGAATTAAATTGTACAGCACGTTTCTGGAGACCCATCTCTGAGCTGAACTGGAGTCACATTGCTTGTCTAGATCCACCATCTTACACTGAACACAGAGGAACATACACCTTTTCTGTACATGCTACAGGTAAGCAATGTGACAAGACCTTAGCTATTCCCTAAGTTGTCAGGAAATTTAATTCCATCTCAGTTTAAAGGAGTTGACAGTACACAACCTACACTTGAGCACTAGCTAAAATAGGGTATCTTCTATTTTCTAACAGTTTACTTTCGATAATTTCCAATACCAAGCTTTAGAATATCTGAGAACTTTGCAAAAGGTAGTTAACATTTCCACACCAGAAGAAACATTTTCTCTGTAGAAAAATGTCACACCTTTATTAAAACTTATTAAGGAGCTGTGAATTATTACACTTTCATAACGTTGATTTCGTATAATAAGAGACTCGCAGACACATCACAGAATGAGTTATAAGTAGCAGTTAATGAGTTACACGAGTCGGCAGAGCAAAGCAAAGCCCAACTTAAGGGAAGAGCAGCTCTAACAAGCGACGTAAGAAGGAAATGACCTTCTATCATGAACCCTGATATACCATCAGAGCTTACGAAACACTGATGATAACGGAGCTAACATGTAAAAGATTCTTCATTTATTCACTGACATGGGACGCTGAAATTGCTTTGTTTTTGGCTCTTATGAGTAGTATTGCAATCAACACAGTGCAGAAGTCACTTTCGTACACTGATTTTATTTTTATATGTAATTGCTTAGCTATTTCCTCCAAACTGAAAAGCCTCCATTTCTGTATCAAGGAAGGACTTACTGCAACCTAGAAGATTGTGTCAAATCTCTAGGTATGTCTTGCCGGGCAGTGGTGGCACACCCCTTTAATCCCAGCACTCGGGAGACAGAGGCAGGCTGATTTCTGTGAGTTCGAGGCCAGCCTGGTCTACAAGAGCTAGTTCCAGGACAGGCTCCAAAACTACAAAAGAAACCCTGTGTCAAAACAAAACAAAACAAAAAAATCTCTAGGTATGTCTCTGCGGGTGTTTCTAGTGGAAATTCACTGGGGAAAAATGGACGCAGGATGGGAAAGGGAAACAGAGTGATGTAGAGCGGCAGGGCAGCATTCTCCTTGCTCTGTGCTCTGGCTGCCCTGCGGTGAGGTGGTTGGCCAAGAGCATCTTCAATGTCATGATGGGCTGAATCCTCAGAAAAAGGGAATGAGACAAACCTTTCTCCCTTAAGTTGTTTCTGTCAAGTATTGAGATCAAGTATTGGAGATGAAAACATAGCTAACGCTCTGCCCACTAAGGATGACAGAGAAGCCAGATGGGAGTGGCAAGAAGTCCCTGGCATGGTGGCATGCACTTGGGGTCTGGACCAGGAGAAAGACCATCAATTCAAGGCAGTCTATGGACACAATTACTTTGAATTTCATATGTATGAAGCTAAACTTCATCTTGATGAACCAAATATATAATGAAAGAATCAAAATGAAGAACCCACAAATGGAGTAAAGTTCTTACAAAACAAGACAAATGCTTCCTAGAAAATTACCCACAGGTTGGTTTGCTAACTCAGGTGCTTGCGAGGTCTCCATGGAGTCACTCACTCCATCAGGACCCTGTCACAGGAAGAGCTGCAATATATGTGCAACCAGCATGCTCATCAGAAACGTGAACAAGGTTTATGAGCAAAAATATGTTCCAACATAAAAGACTGAAGGACATATAAATTTGGGAATGATTGGGGCCCCCTTTTTTTACTTCTCTTGTTAAAAGCACAAAATATTTATTTATCTATTTATCTAATCTATTTATTTATTGGTTTTTTTGAGACAGGGTTTTTCTGTGTCACAGGCTGTCCTGGAACTCACTCTGTAGACCAAACTGGTCTTGAACTTATAAAGATCCACCTGCCTCTGTCTCCAGAGTGCTAGGGTTAAAGATATTTAAATTTTAATTTAAAGATATTTAAATTAAATATTTATGAATAAATTTGAAGACTATGATATAAATAAAGATGCAAAGTTTTATTCAAGTTCTCCACTCATTAGAAAATTTGGTCATCATCATCATCATCATCATCATCATCATTAACTGTTTATGTTCTTTTTTAAAAAATAGGCTACTAAGTATATCTGGGGGAAAATACCTATCTCATAAAACCTCTTTTGTCCATGCTTAGAAACCAAATTACACCATTTATTCCTTGCATACACACACTGAAATATTTCCTATTAGTTCTGACCTGAGTCACATATGTAGCAGACATATGAAGGGGCAGACATATTTATCAGTAATGGAGTGTTGAGAAAGTGTGCATGAGTGGACTCACAAGGTCATTGGTGAAGGGGTAGCAGAAAGGAGCTACTGGGGGTTGAAAACCACAGACGAGAAAGGGCAAGGGGAGGAACAGGAAGTGAAATTCTTGTTTGAAAATGCCAAAATGATACCTAAGTCTTTGCAAGATATCAGAATGAAAACAAAGACAAACACTGACTCAAATACAACAAGTATGACAAAAATGATCCATGAGGTTGTTAAAATGTGATTATTAAAATGAAATCATAGAAACATTATGCTAATAAATTTAGCAATTCTGACAAAAGGAGCCCTGAGAGACGCTAACTACTAAATCTCAAGAGGAAATGGATCCAACTGATTTGTGCTAAAATAACTCTTTCCTAAGAACCACAGAGTAGTGTTGAAGTTGTAACTCGGCAGGGATGCTAATGCTCACATTACACAGGGATGCACCAAGGACAGCCTGAGATCACACAGGACTGTCAGGACAAGAAGCTACTGTGACACTTTCAGGAAGCCCCACTTACTCTGGAATCTAAAACTGCACAAAGTAACAACATGGACACCAAAGCCAGTTTAGATACTTTTTTCCATGTTGCCATAGTATTGGTGAAAGATGAACCAAGGGATCTACAATTCCCTAAAAATTTGTATCATCAAAGAAAAGAGAAAATTGTGAGACCAATGGATTACTACTGTGATTTGTAAGGACTACGTGCAATAACATTGCATTGTATCTGGGAATTTACATAAGGGATAGATTTTAGTCACTTTTACAGTCTTAAAAAATGTAACATATGAGAAGATGGATGTGCTTTCTTTTCTGACTATAATGATTGTATCAGTGTGTCCTTTACACATGTGTGTAAGTAATGTGTTTTATACCTCAAACATGTGTAATAAAACAGCATGACAAAGAATATTAGTCTTAAAATGCATTTAAATATGATTATATGATTATAGTTTCCATTTAAAGGAACAGCATAATCCCATTGACAGGCAGTATAGTCATCTCTCACTATATATGGAAAATCGAGGTTGGGGTCCCTACAGATGCCCAGATTTACGGCTCCTCAAATCCTACATAAGTCTTTTCATGTATCCTGTGCAATGCCCCCATGGTGAAAATCTCTGAAGGTTGCTTGTAATCCTTAGTGCTGTATGTGTGGTGTGTAAGTAGATGCTACGCTGTATCCTTTAGGGCGCAATGGCAGAGGGAAGGCCAGTGTGTGTCCAGCTCAGACGCAATGTCTCCTCATCACTTTCAAAGCGCAAGTAATTGAATCAAGAGACGTGGGAACCATGAGCACAAAGCGCCTGCCCGCTGGGATGAGTGGGTTTTTCTATGTCTAAAATTATATCCAATGTTTCCTCTTCTCTAAGAATATGACAAGTTAGTGAAATATTTATCACTACTTCAAGGGATATTAGTTTATTGTTTTACAGAAATAGACATTGCGTAATTCCCAGCATGTATAAGAAGAATTCCCTTTTAAGTACAGAGATAGTTAGAAAGGCCTTAAAGATCCACTCCTTTCTCCTTGGAGACAAAACAAACAAAATAAAAAAGAAAACTGTACAACCCTATAACGCTAAGACAGAACTTAATCATTTACACCTGGTCACTGTTAACAGTTCTGAAACGTTATTGTCTAAATAAATACATCCTTAAAGCCTAGTGAATATATTTAAAGCTCTGTGTCTTGATGAAACAAGAGACTTTCTTCTACTAATGAGTTATTTACTCAAATCAAGGAGACAGGCTAGGAATAGGGAACACTCATTACAGCTGCACCGGAGAGCAGCTTAACATCTTAAACGCCATTCTCCTGGACGTTACCACTCAGCTCAGCTGTACTTTGTTAAGCATCTCTCTCATTTGTCCCTCCTGTCTCTGTGGCTACCTATTAAGCTCCTTACACTCGAGTCTGACCTGCAGAAAGAGACGAGATCGTAAATCAGAAGCAAGGAGGATGAGAGGAAGTGGAAGGGAAGGAGAAGAGTGGAGGCTTCAGGATACTTGTTCCTTCTCCCTGGAGGTCTTC
>PVIU01021634.1:0-31154 GCA_004026605.1 Ondatra zibethicus
TTTTTTCCAATGATATTTGTCTTGGAAGTCAAAATATTTCAGGAGTAAACATCAGTTATGTTTCTATCCTTTATCATCCCCATTATTCTTATGTGCTTTGGGGAATGAAAGTGGCTCTCAGCTGAGTCACTCAACTATTACTCTATTATTATTAATGGTTTTTGCTTGTGAAATTGAGATATCAAACATTTGCTTCAGGAATGAAGGGTAGATTTAAATGGGTCCATGAGAAGGTTTGAAAAGGAAGTAAATGAGTATCTGACATATTAGAGAACATAGGAGGCTAGACTGTACCAAGGACTTGTGTAAGCTCTGTACTGAGTAATAAGAAGATGGATGACTTATTTAATAGGGTCACATGTTCACCAAAGACTCAGAAAATTAGTGTTATTCAATCAGTACTGCATTTTGAAAAAGAAAAGAAAATTTCTTTGCTACCGTTGCATTTTCTTACATAGATATAACCTGCGTGGGCATTGACAAGCTTGTAATAAGAAAGATTGCTGAGATTATGCATAGCAAAGTCCAACACTAAGTTACTTGTTTTCTTAATTGTGACCATATATTTTTCTTAAGAAATAAAAGAAGAATGTATTTTCTTACAAATTCAAGTGGAGACAGACTATCAGACATACCGAAATCACTAAAATGTTAAAGTACAGGTTAGAGGTAACAGAAAACCAATTATGATAATTCTCTCTTCAGTAGCTTTTGAACTGGTTAGAATTCATGAGCAAAATGATAGAATATATATCAACGAGAGATTAAGAGTTCCTGTTGAATAACTGTTTTACTTTGGAAATGAGAGGCAGAAAATCAAACATTTCTCATTTACACAGGATTTTCAGCATCATTATTAAATATTCTCAAGTGAAAAAAAGAGAAGTAACAAATGATAACATTTAAAATATTTCATTACTGGTATTGTTCTTAGAAGTATCCAGTGTTCTGTTCCATCTATTCTTTTCATCTTAATCTGAATAAGAAGACCAAACAATGTGATGTTACAATATTTCTGTTTGGTCTGTCTAAGATTACTTCTCTATTGCACACTATGACACAGGACATGGCTGAAGAATAAGGTAGTAGAAGGAAAACTATTAATAGATAAGGAAAATAGACAGTCAATGATATACTATATTCAAGGAACACACTCGATGAGAGAAAGTTATTAGTATGTGTGTTTGTCTCCTTATGGATCCATGCATTTTCTGTTATGTGACATCAGGTAAGGCTTAATAATATCAATACGTGAGACTATCTAGGTACCAAAAAATTACTAGGAAGACTCAATTGGATGCATTCTACTGTTTCTAATGCTTTCATATGGTTCAGGAGCCACTCCAGAGCTGTACTTAAGAGCATGGGGATAACCTGGTATGTTAGCACAGTGACATGGTGTAATACAGTATATTCCATAGCCACTTATCATCGGACAACATTTGGCACCTTTAAGAGTATCTTATGGCTTCCAGATTCCCAAACTGGGGCAGTCACTGTACTGTGCTTAGAAATTTACACAAGCAAACATTTTTACTGGCCAGAATTCATTTCCCTCGGAGAAATCTGATCTCTATTACAAAACAGCCTTTAAAACATCTTTTTGAAAAGTCGTCTACCCAGAAAAAGTCTACTTTGATCCCATTAAAAACATATCTAATATTTATAGGATTACCCAAATATCTTTGAATCTGCCCGAGGTTCCTCCATTTTCTTTCTTGGTACTGTACACAAGACCTGTGAGCATTCTTAATACATTAGACAGGAGATAAGAAGCAGAGTGGATTGTCATGGATTTATTTTCATGGGACATTTCCTGATGATCAAATTGCAAAATAGAGAGTTTTTCATATGTATATAAATTTAAAGACAGGTCTCCACAACCTAAAATTAAAATCAAGCAGGCTTAGCATATATGTAAGAAAGAAAAGTCTTTAAAGCTTGGAAAATACTGCAGAAGGTTATTGTTTATAGCTGAAGAAGTATGCCAATTCTTAAAGCAGACGCAAGGCCCTTTATTTGTGTCTTTTGATAAATAAAGGTTTCAATTTGACTGTCATTTATCACCTGAACAGTTTCCTTTGAGTTTTGTAATTAGTCTGTTGACTATATAACTTCAGAGTTCCCAAATCTTTCATTCTGAGGCTGATTTTTCTACGTTTTGCTTCTGGGTTTTTTTGTAATTGGTTGAAGGTCTGTTTCTCTAAAGTATTTGCTCTTGTTTCTACTAAGTACAAAATGAAGTCTCTCAAAATAAGGTCATAATTTGTGGCCAAGAGATAGTTCATTTGTGAAGTGATTGCCTTGCAAACACTGGACCTCTATTTGATCCCCAGGACCTATGTAAAATGGTTATGTGAATTAGTACCTTTTAATAACCCTACTGTGAAGTAGAGACAGGTGGATACTTAGAATTCACTGGCCAGATAAGTTCTTAGGCAGTGAGAGACTATGTCTCAAAAAAGAAAGAAAGAAAGAAAGAAAGAAAGAAAGAAAGAAAGAAAGAAAGAAAGAAAGAAAGAAAGAAAGAAAGACAGAAAAGATCCTGCCTTGACTTCCCTGCAATGATGAACTGTAATCTGAAACTATGAGTCAAACAAGCCCATTCTCCCTTAAGTGCTTTCATTAGGGTGTTTGATCACAACAGCAGAAAGAAAACTAACACAAGTACTAAATCATGAGTATACAAATAGAAAAACTGGTATTCATTTCCACAATATCAAGACTTGCAGTTTCCCTGCTAGATAATCTGGGGTGAATCTTTTTCTTTGGACAAGTGAACATAACTATTGTATAACTACTGTGGAGAAGGGTTTGAAGTGATTACGCACATGATGACATATTGTTTGTAACTGTAGAAAGAAGAGTGGCTGTGCCATGAATAATAGGGAGAACTAAGACCTAATGTACAATTTAAATGGCCAAGGGAACGTAAACAGTTAAAGACAAATGTGCCTGTGGCTGATGGAGTGTAGGGGGTTTTGAATGCCATGTCAAATGGGAGTTTGCTCTCGTGGAAATTGGAGGGCACCATAGCAAATGCTGGCTGCAAATCTCATCTTCAAATTAGACACACAGACTACTGCTCACTGTGCACTTTTATAGGCAGTGCATTTCACTGTGACTTAGTTTGAGAACACCTCTTTTACGAGGCATTCAAGAACAATACTGAAAATTAAATCATTGAGCAGCACCATTGTATCAGTTTGAAGGCAGAGTATTTCTGTGGAAAATAAAGATCTAATTTTTTTCCTTGCCAAGTGAAACTTCAATAAGTTCATCTGGAAGTCCACTATTCCTGTTAGACACCAATGAACACACAGAGACTTAAAAGATGTTGTGTTTGTACGAGGTAGAATTTGTTGTTCTGTGTTAGTAAAATACATTTCTCATCTCCAGGACTATGTACTTGTATAGATATTGTGTTAAATAATGAATGGAACCGAGACAATCCTCACATTCAGTGTGCAAAAAGAAACAAAGAAATTGCTTTAGCTGAGGATGTTTCTACAACTTCCCAACTCTGATGTCCTTACCCTCTGGATTCTCTGTGTGGATAGCATATGTATTTTTAAATTGACAATTATCATTTTAATCTCCATTAAGGGCTTAAAACCTTTGCTTGCACTGAGTCAGTATGATTTTTAAGCAAAGGTCCATTTATTAAATCTTTTATTAGGCTTTTCATTATGTATGCTTGTAAAGATCTTGATAGAGATGTTAAGTAATGAAATTTTGCGAGTTCCTGAAATCTTCATAAATCTCTGTGAATTGACTCTTTATGAGAAGCTTGCTTTCATTTTCTCTGATTTTTATTCATATGCAACCAAAATGTTAATGTACTTTAATTAGAGCTAATATGATTTATCTCTTCACTCATTATATAAGTTAATTTTCTCCTAAAGAAGTCCTGTTTTCAAATTCTCTCCAGCAGTGTAGAATTAAAGTAATTATAGTTTGGCTCAGGAAATTAGTTATGAAGTTCCATGAATGCTAAAATAAATCAGAGTTTTCACAGAATAGATTAGTCCATATGTTTTGCAGAAGGAGCAGGGAATGGGATGATTGTTGGTGTTCTGTTCCAGTGGAGAATGTGGCCACTGTGCAAACAAGGAGGAGTCTGAAAGTTTCAACATTTCAAGATCTAGGGCAAAGAGCAAAACTGTCTCTTTTACGATGAACTCTGGTGGATCAATCCACTTATAAAGTGCACATTTAGAGTCTCAAAAAGACAGCAATATCTATGTTATAGTTATGCAACATCTGTTTTTATAATTTTTGGATTTGTTTGTGTAATAAACTAAAAATGATTTAAAAATTAACCAAAGTACTTTTAGGATCATATGTCTGTTCTTGTTGTTGCAGGTACAGATGTTCAGAATTGTTTGTTTCATTGTTGCTCTTATGTGTATGTGTTTGTGTGAGTGTATTTGCATATAGAATCGTGCATGTGTGTGTCAATGCATTGCATACATATTCGTGTGTGTAACTGTGTATTTGCAAACATAGTCTATGTGTGTATGTATATGTGTGTGTTTTCATGTGGAAGGCTGACGTCAATGTTTTTGTCTTCCTCAGTTACTTTCTACGTTGCTTTCTGAGGTAGGGTCTCTTGCTAGGACCTAGAACTTTTGATTCCACTAAGCTCTCTAGCCAGCAAGCACCAGGCATCCTACTGTAGTCTTTGTCTCCACAGAGTTGGGATTACAAGTCTCTGTTGTCATGCCGCAACCCTAGCTTTTATGTGACTGCTGAGTACTGAGTTCAGGTCCCCATGGTCATACAGCAAGCACTTTACTGAATAATCCACTTCCCCGCTTCCTGTTTATATTTTTCCAAATGCTAACATGCTATCATTTAAAACAAGTTTCTTCCCAAGAAATGTTTTCTTTGATATCATCATAATCAAAATTCCATTTGCAGCATCAGTGGCTTTTTACTATACATAAATGGCAACCTCTATTACACCATATTCTAGGTGTTAAAACTCATCCTCAAATAATAGATCTCTTTGCTTCTGAAACTAAGCATTTGCATAATTATTTTAATTACACAATATCTTGAAAGAAATATACTTTGTGAATTATTAAAATAAAAGTAAAATATTTTTGAAAAATAGCCCTTTTTCGAAAAGTAGTTCTCTTCTGAGCACATAAACTCTTTGAAAACAGAAGGTTTATGTGAAAAAAAATCATTTGAAAATTAAGATGTAAAAGGGAAAACATGAAAATCCAGGGAATATGCAGGAAAATTAACCAGACATACATAAATAATGTAAGCAGACTATTATCTGTTTTCTATGTCTGTATATAAAGCAATGCATTTAATTTTAATTGTTGTATACAAATGATTATTTAAAATGACTTAGTCATTTGTTATTCTTTCTTCATAGATCATAGTCACTCCCTGGTGTGTTTTCTGTGAAATAGTGCAGTGATTTCCCACCTTGATACTTTCCACTTCTCTTTTCATTGTCACTTGTGTTAAGAGAATGATGTTTCTGTAGTCGCAGGGGATGTCTGTGTCTGTGACCTCATGTGTTTTTATCACATGATCACTACTTTCCACAAATCATGAATACTCTAGTGATTAATGATATAAAAGTTGTCTCATACCATGTTACTTATGTAGACTTGTTTATTCATATTTCTTCATCTACAAGTTTGTGAATGGGAAATTCTAGCTAGAATTAACATTCCCTAATGTAGAATAATTTATTATGTATCCATAAAATTTGTCATGTAGCACAATTGGAAAAATATTCACTTCCCATCTAGCCTTTCAAGATGAATTGAATTCCTTGATATGAATTCCTTCATATCAAGCTACTCATATAAAGTACATTCAAGATGGTAGCCTATGAAGGAATCACGTAATTGCATTTTGGTTAACCAACTACATAGTTTGTAGCCAAGGGTGAGCATGATTATGATTGGAGTTTTCTTCTAGCAAATGTGCTTAAAACTACCTGTGTTGCAAGTATATTCTTGGACTAACATATCTTTTTTTAACATAACTCTTTTTAAATAAAATACTGTTATATATATGGCACTTGGTAGATAATAGGCCCTCAGAATATTGAGTTGTGTTCTACTGAGCTCTTCACTAAAATGTAGCTCAACATGAAAAGAAGAGATCGGAGTGTCAAAGGAATAGATTTAGATACCAGACCTTTTCTGTCACCTGACACCCACATGTAACTCCAAAAGATGCTTATATAACAGAAATGTGATGCAAATGCTACTATGAGGCTATATTTAAATATAAATTTTTACAGCCAAATTAAAAAGAAGAAATGGATAAATTAAATTTTAACCATTTTTTAGAATTTTATAGGCAAACAATAAGCATTACAGTCCTCACATGTAATCCATATAAAAACGTATTGAGTTTTTCTACTTGTGTCTCACAGCAGTTTTAAATAGTTAAATTTTTCATGACTTCTGTATATACTTCCCCTAAATCTGAGTCACCATACCAGAGTTATTTACTCTATTCTATTTTTGTATATTTATCTTTGCACTTTTGCACCTCTGTCTGCTCCCCCACTTGTCCTGTTCCACTTTCACAAGTCCTCTTTCTCCTCACAGACACTCCTTTTGTTTTGTTATCAGGTATGTGCTTTGGGAATTTATGTATGCATGTATTTGGGTGTCAACAAGTATGCCATGCCTATTTGGAGGGCAGACAACTTGCTGGAGTCTGTCATCCCCTTCTATCATGTGAGTCCTAAGGATTATACTCAGGTTATCAGGATTCATGACAAGAAACTTTCTAATCTCTCCAGCCCTCCTTTCTACTTCCAAGACGTGTGTATGTGCGGGCGTGTGTGTGTGTGTGTGTGTGTGTGTGTGTGTGTGTGTGTTGCTACTAAAGATAAAAAATTTAGATCGATATCTTGAGAAAAGACGGGAACGAATGCAACCACTTTGCCCACAGGTGGAAAGACAGTGGTCAACAATGGGAGGAATAACTATAAGACTTATCATAGCTTCAAGGTCATTGTGGTGCAAGAAAATGTTGATGATAAAAGTCTGAAGCACAGGTTCAAGATTTAGAGATGGACCATAGTGCCTTGACATCACTGGTATTTCATAGAAGGTTGTGCAGCTGTGGCTATCAAGGCATTCCCCTCTACCTGTACCTGCCTTCATCTAGCATCACTAAGTTGGTCTGAACTACCTGACATTGCACATTCATGAAAGTAAGAACAATGTCTTAAAGATGATTAATTTCTAGTGAAGTAAACATGAGTACCCTTTTTTAATTTTTCCATTCAAAAGTTTACACTTCCCCCCCTTCTCCCATTCCCCTCCCGCTCCCCCACTAACCCTCTTCCCTTCCCCTCCCTGCCCTCTGGGAAGTCCAAAGTCCTTCCCCCTCCATCCTGGCCTAGGAAGGTGTGCATCCAAGTAAACTAGGGTCTTGACTTCCTTGCTCATCTTCTCCCTCCTTCTGCTCTTCAACTGGACCTTGGGAGCTCAGTCCATTGCTCTGATATGGATGTGGGTCTCTGTCTCCATCTCTATCCATCGGACGAAATTTCTATGGTGATATTCAAGATATTCATCAGTGTGACTATGGGACAAGGCCAGTTCAGGCACCCTCTCCTCTGCTGCCCAAGGACCTAGCTGGGGACATCCCCATGGACACCTGGGATCCCCTCTAGGGCCAAGTCTAGTGCCAACCCTAAAATGTATCCACAATTATATAAACCACTGGTTAAATAAAACCAGAATAATTAATAGAAACCTCTCTCTAGCACAAACACTAGAGTAGATGGCCATTGTATATGTTCTTTAAAACCTTGTCTAAAGGTTTATGCTCTATGACTGTTCAAATGTTTAGAACATGGTCATTTACTTGATAAGAGATTATTAATGTTTATCTATAAGTCCCAGTATGGTATATCCTGGCTTCTCTCAAAATCCTTATAGTGATCTCTCAATCATGAGTTTATACTTGATTTACAACTTCATCAAATTTCCTTCTGAAGTATAACTTCATGTAAGTGATAATGGTTAGTTATTGACTCGTATGTTTCCACCACGTACATAGATATAAGTTCTATGTGATACTGAAAGCAGCTGTTTCCAGTCAACAGCAGAATCGCCCCACATTGAACTTATACCTGCAGCCTGGTATTACCGTATCTGAGTGATGCTCTGAAAGACAACCATGTGCTACCCAATGATGCCTGCAAATCCTGAGCCACAACCTTCGGAGGAGGCTATGTAAAAACAGACCACAAACCCAGTGAACTCTCAGGGTTCTCGGATGCATTGCTTCCATTACTCCTAGATTCCTTTGGGAAGAGAACTCACACAAGATGCATGCTCAGTTTACAGTTGTTCATCTGACTTCCATTCCCTGTGACTACAAAGAGGCTGAGTTTAGAGCACAGCAATGGGAGAGATACAAACTTTAGCTAATTAAAACAGCACTTATTTTCAGGTAATAGCAATTAGTTGTCTCTTTTGTTTTGTTTTTTTTTTTTTCCTAACATGAACTGTCCAGAAGCTGAAGCTTTCCATGCCCACCCTCTCTAACTTCCACAATTGTCCTAGCAAGTCCTCAAGAACAAGAAGTAACTTCATGGGCTTCAGTGAAACCTTGACCCATGCTAGCTTTTCAACCTCAAAACAGACCTAATAGTACTTATAGCCAGATCCAGTTCTAACAGCTTCCTGCTCGGACTACCATTCACATCCTTCACAGAATATCAACATGTTTTAGAAATTGTCTTTGCTAGTTGGTTTTCTTTGAACTGTGGAAAGGCTGACAACAATGGTCAGCTAATTGTTAAGATAAATTGTTATAAATTATAATTTTCCCTTAAAACATTTTTAAAAGCACGTTAACTGATAAGGCACAATGGGACAGAGAAAGAAAAAGGAGGGTTGCTAAGGAAACAGTAAGTTTTTCAGTGAGCATCAGAGCAAACAGGCAGATAAAATGTAAAAAAAAAAACAACTATGCAATTAAGTTCACTCCCCTTCAAATTTGATCGTACTATGTGCTACATAAGCAATGGGACTTATTTTCTTATCAGTCTCAGGCCTGGATGAAACAACGAATGAGAACAGACATAATGTGACCTCACCCCAGCAATGCTGCAGAATTTTCAAACTAGAGCTGGCCTGCTTCCATAGTAAAATGCTTATTTAAAAATATGTCTCAGTTACCCTCATTTTCTTCTACCTTTGTGCCTAAAACTAGAATCCTTTGGATTTTCTCTTCTGCATTGACTTCTGTTTTGGTATTTTGGTTTTCTGTTTAATTTTTGACAATGTTTCTTGTTCTCCAGTCCATTTTCAATCTCAATATGATTTTTCTGCCCCAGTATCTTTAAGTTACTGGGATGAAAAGCACGTGGAACCACTCCTAGTGTATGTGGTGCTAGGATGGATTCCAAGACTTTGTGCATGCTGAGCAAGCATTCTGTCAACAGAACTATAGCTTCAACTCCTCTTCTAACTATACATCTAATCTCTAAAAGCTTCAGAGTCTGGAAAAATGGAGTTGCTCTCCATTTATGAGCTACCTGGGCTTGCCTTAAAACTTACTTCATTATAAAGACTAGTGTTATCATTGTTAGACAATAAACAAGAATATAAATGAAAAATTTCTCTGCCTAAGAATTGGCTGGCTGACTTCCTGATATCTAATGAGCATCCCCCATTCTTTATGCTCTACCTTGTTTTAATTTTTACTGTGAAATTAGTGAAGGAAAATTGGTTTTGATAAATATAATAAAATTCATCTGATAAATTCAAGTCATGTCATTATGATGACTTATGGTTCAGTGGAAAAGAGTAGGTGATAAATTGAGAAATAACAAAAAAAATATAGCTCAAGAGAAGCAAAGAGAAATGAGAAAAAAATTAAAGAAGTGGGAAAGGGAAATAGTAAAAAAATAGAATATGAAGCAGAGAAGGTGGGAAGGGCACCAAAATTGGCATGCACACATGCCACTCCAATAAATAAATAAACACACAAATGAATTAGTTAACAAGTATGAGTTTTCAAAGGTAGAGAAGTCATGGATGAAGGGAGAAGTGAATCCTGGTACCCAGGTGAATGGGGAAAGTCAAATGACACATAAGGGAGGACACTTATATATCTGGTTTGTTTTAGCATCCTTGACAGTCCAGAAAATGGAGCAATAAACTTGTGGTTAATATTTATTGATGTTCTTTTCTATCACACGGAAAACAATTTTTGTTTATTTGTTTATCTTAAGTGTAAGAGGAGAGAGGGCCTGCTTTTCATCCCGGCAACCTGATTATCTTACACCTGAAATAATCACACAGAAACAGTATTAATTAAAACACTGCTTGGCCATTAGCTCTAGCCTCCTATTGGCTAACTCTCACATCTAGATTTAACCCATTTCTATTAATCTGTGTTCACCACAAGGTCATGGCTTACTGGGAAAGCTTTAGCATGTCTGACCTGGCGTCTCCATGGCGGCTCTCTCTCTGACTCTGCTTTCTTCCTCCCAGAATTCAGTTCTGTCTTCTCCACCTACCTAAGTTCTGCCCTATTAGGCCAAGCAGTTTCTTTATTGATTAACCAATGAAAGCAACACATAAACAGAAGAGCCTCCTACACCATTTCCCTTTTTCTGTTTAAACAAAATGGAAGGCTTTAACTATCTCATAGTAAAATTATATACAACAAAACAGGTATCAAACAAAAACTACAGTTACCATATTTATATCTACTTTATCTTTTAGCATAACTAAGAAAAACTATAACTATAAATTCTTCAACTCCATCAATGACTCCAGAAGGATATAATATTACCTAAGTAAACAGGAAGTACATTGTAAGCAACTTCCAAAACTCTAGAATTGACAGAGACATCTTGCTGCCTGGAGAGTCACCCAAAGTTTTCCTGTACCACTGAAGCATCCATTTTCAGCCTACAGGCCCATAGTCCAGCAGCTTTTCCATGAAGTAGGAAATTTCAAAGTCAGTTCAGTCACTTTTTTCTGTATCCTATAGAATGTCCCACAGACTCTTTTATGAATCAGGAACCCCAAAGGATCATTTCACCTTTTGGCAAGTTCAGCAGTCATCTCTCTGCTGGTTCTTCATGCCCAGTTTATGCAACAGTCCAGGCAAGAGCAGTTTCTTGCCCAAATGGCTAACCAACTCCATAAGGAGCCTCTTTGTTGCCCATCTTCCTCAGGAAGTAGCTTGGTACTGCCATGAGCAGACGTGCCTCATTGTCATGAAAAGTCCTAAGTTATTAAAACATTTTAAATGCCATATTCTGTAGTCTTTGAAACATATGAAGAATGACTATCTGAAATATATCTATGCACATCTAGAAAATCTAACTAACATGACTATAAACTTGACTATTATAGATGATTATCCATTAACAACCTATATTTTCTAATTATACTTTACAGTTTTAAAAGAACTACACAATCACAATACCTTAATCAAGATCAGAAATATGCATATAACAAAACTGACCTTAAATTAGTATCAGTAAACCAAGATTCATATCATTGCAAATTATTCATATCTATATCATATCCCCCTTTAAATGTAAAAGAACATTTATAAACAATATTTGGGAATATGAGTGTAGTTTTTTTCTCTCCAAACTGCTTTGTGCTGTATGGGGGCACTGTTAATCAGGTCTTTTATGGTATATCCTGTGTGCTAGGTTCATCTCAGTCAGCAGTTGGCCAAAGTACGTTTCTGAGGGTGTGCACAGCAACCTTTCAGGGGGGCATGGTCTATCATGCCATATTGGTCAAGAAGCAATCCACAGGGTCTCATCCTCTGTGAAAACAAAAGAACCACTTTTCCAAAGCATCATATCCTGACACCCAAATTCTGAAGTCATAATACTTTTATAATATACATGCTGGTTTAGCTTAGCAGCCCACACATTGGAATGTCTCTCTGCACTTAGCTCCTTCACAGTCAAAAAAAATCAAAGAAAACACAATAACATACAGAATCCAGACTCTCTGTGAATTTTCCATTTTTACTTGGCTTATTTTTTTTTTTTTACTTCTTTTGATCTATGACTATCTGTACTCTGTTTCTTTAAAGACTTTAGCCTTTTAAAAGAGCATTAACTTTATTTTATGACTCTCTATATTCCTTTTCTTCTCTTTCCCTAGCCTCTGTACATTTATCCAACATTGTGATCCATTTAGAGGTCTTTTATGTCTGAATCTGTCCTATTGTGAATCTGTAATTTTCTACTGTCTTGAAGAGCTTTTAAAATGCTAAGCAGCTTGGTCACAGCTGCTCTGGATGTTGGCTCCACCTCTGTCCAATTTCAACATGGTGGATGTACCATTTCTGCTAGCTCTGGGGCTACTAGGTTGGAGCCGCACTCAGCACTTTAATTCTGAGAATGAGCATGCAGCAAATAAACTCTTTTTATTTGAATTACAGCCAAATATGCCATGCAGAGTACTGCACAGCCTGGAAACATCTGTGTGTATGGTGACAGGAATCTGGCATGCTTTTCTATATGTGTAAGCCTATTAGACCTGATCCCACCACATGGTCTCAAAGTACTTTTCTCTCAATCCTGAGTGGCATACAAACATCTGGTCCCAAAAAAGCCATTGAAATAATTCATAGCTGGAGTTTCCACTGGTGCACAGACCAGGAAGCAGCATTTTAAAACAGTGCAGCTGCTGAGTCAGGAAAATTTCTCTGCGGCACCCTACCAGCAAACAGCAAAAAGCTGTGTTAAACTCTATATTTGTGTCTAGAATTCCTTTTAAAGCCCTCAGCTTTTATGCGGAGTCAGTTTACCACATTGGGCGCCACTCAGTAGCAGGGAGTGGGGTCCCTTTGTTTGGCCTTAGCAAAAGTGGGTTGCTTCAACGTTGCAAATGAGACTTTGGGTGATTGCCCAGGTAGCCAGTTGTCTCTATCATATATTGCTAGCTTTGGAAGCTACTTGATTGTACTTCCTGCCTGCTCAAGTAATATTATCTCCCTTCTCAGGCCTTTGATAGGGTTGAAGATTAGATAGTCATAGTTACTGTTCTCTTATGATCTAGCCAAGCCATTTCCAATACAAGACTTAGACTCCTTAGGATAGAATGTTTATTAAAACATTTAACATATGTTCCTTGCTTAAATTGTTTATGCTGATTGTAATTCTAATCTTATCCTTGATATCTGTTCCTAGTGTATGTTGTTTCATATTGGGTGTGGAACTCTCTTACTTAAACAAAAGGAAGAGGTGCTGCGGGAGTTCCTTCCACTCCTTTAGCCAATAGCCTTTAAGATACCAGCCCACTTGGGCATGGTCTCTTTCACTTTAAAAAGCAGTAGTATCCCTGCTCTCTCTCTCTTGCTTTGGACTCCTCTTCTGGCTACTAGACTCCTTTCCTGGTAGTGCAGAAGGCTGTTGTCTAGGACAGTGATCTTTAAGTTTTCCTTTAAATAGATAACCCTTTTATTAATCATAATTCCAAACTGGTGTAGGATTCCATTGTGACTTATGCCTTCACTTAAGTGTAGAAAGTTTCATTGTGTCCTCAAGAGTTAGGCTGTTGGATCCAGGGCCTCTTTCTTTCCCATAGGTTACTGTTTGTATGTACCTAAGTAACCTGGGTACTGGGTCAGACTCTGATGCCCACACTTTGTTCCCTCTGTAATCTGTGCTTTCAATCTCTGTTAATACCTCACAGTAGTTCTCCACTCTAAGCAATACCCCTTAACCACTGACATCTCACTTGTGTTGCAAGACTCTAGGTCAGTGTCTCTGAAGATCTCTCCTTTCATTTTCTTGCTTTCTCTTATAAAAGAAAGCCTTTAATTGGGGCTTATGTAGAGTTTAAGTTTAGTCCATTATTATCATGGCAGGGGAGCCATGTGACAGGCAGGCAATATGGTGCTGGAGAAGGAGCTGAGTTCTACATGCAGATCTGTAGGCACCAAGAAGAGAGAGACAGTGAGCCCAATGTGGGCCTTTGAAATCCCGAATCCCACCCCCAGTGACATTCTTTCTCTAATAAGGCCACACCTCCTAGTCCTTCTCAGGTAGTTCCACTCCTTGATGACTACGCATTAAAATTTTTGAGCCTATGGGAACATTACTATTCAAACCACCACACTTGGTAAGCTGGTTTCAGTTCACATTATGAAAAGCAAGAACTGATTCCCCAAAGCTTTCCTCTGGTCCACACAAGCTCTCTGCTCTATGTGTTCCTGCACTCATACACATGTATTCACTTATATAAACACATGCACAATAATGACTAAAATATTATTAATAATTAATGCTAAATTTAGCAGCAATGTTTAAAAGGGCAGATATATTGTTGAAATCTAGTTGGTTGAAATATAGAAATTGTGATTTGATAAAGTAGCTTTAAAAAATAAAGAATTACACTGTAATGGAGTACACTGTCTATATGTTCTAGGTGATGTAGATAAAGTTCTCACTTCTTCTTTCCAGAAGAGAGAAACTACAGAAATAAACCACCGGTCTTTTTGTCAGTGTTAGGTGAAGTCATGGGAGACATAAGGCTGTATAGGAAGAGATTGTTGATGGGGAAACAGGTCACAGGTAAGCACTAGGGCACAATATCATAGTTAAAAGCAATAGAGCAGACAAGAAATAACAGGCATCCCTATAGGAAAAACTCAGTCAGCATAGTGCCCAGAGAGTCATAACAAGAAAGAGCAGTTGGGAAAATCCAAGCACAGTGGAAAAGATATAAAAAGCAAAGACCAAGAACTATGCAGTCATGATTAAAACAAAAAAACCTCATTGATGACTAGGGCTAGTGTACTAGCAAAATTAAGAGTGAAAATCAATCTAATTGAGCTGAAATCAAATAAAATTGAACACAGAGCAATGAGATGACTGGTTTTTTTGTATCTATAATTGAAGTCTATAATCATATGGAAAGAATAGGTAGATTTTCAGATTGTAGCAATAGTAATATACAGAAGAACACTTCTCTATTCAGACCAGTCTCCTCTCTCTGTCTCTGTCTCTCTATCTCTGTCTCTCTCTCTCTCACACACACACACACCACCCTGGACTTTATAAGTGTAAAGAATATGGATTTTCATAACATTTTGGAAGAGGGATTTGAGAGATCTGGGTGTACACAGGTGTGTTAGTCTCAGAAAGTGAGAAACATAACTCTTGTCTCAAATGAATTGGGAAAGATCGTTTGAAAAACAAAATTTGACCCAACTGTGTGTATAACAGGAAAGAGTTAGTCTCATCCCAGTCTCAGCAGGTTTCAATTTAAATGTATTTCCTTGGATCTCAACACGGATTCCATTTCTGGCAGGCATAATGAAGACACTATCACCGAAAGCATCAGATTTTTTGTTTTCCACCATTTCTCTTTTATAAAAAGGAAACAAAATATCCATTAATTTAACAAAGCTTTAACAAATTCTGATTTTTTTCCCCTCTGGCATCTTCTGCATTACTCATTCTTTTATTCCACCTTTTACATTTTGGTCATCCTTTTTCTCACTTTAGAAAACAAAAGACATAAATTTCCAAATCCTGGTCAAATTTGTAGAGGAAAGAACATTCGTTTGTTTATTTGGAAAATGAATTCATGAGTATTTCCCCTTTATTCTTGAAATAAGAACAAGAAGCAAAACATTCTTGTTGCTGTGATTATTACTAAAAAAGAAAAAAAAACAGAAAAAAGAAACAGTACTATATATGCTTGTTGATTCTAATAACTGAGCTGAGTAGCAAGATCTTCTATATTTAGAGTGATGTAATATGTATACATATGTATATAATTGGATACTCTTATTTTTGTTATTTCACTTGAGGAAATCTTCATATGATAATCTCAGTGGATCAGATTCACATCTCATTAAATGTTATTGAACATATTCATTTAAAAATGAATTGCATATATATCAAAAGATATATTAACAATATTTAACCTGTTCATTTTTGTGTTATCTATAAGGCCATGGCAAAGTGTCATAAACTTCCTAGAAGGAAGTATGCCTTCTTTTGGGATATTGTAACTGTAGATCTTGACTGAGCTAAATTAAGAGTCCTCGCAAAGCATTTCCATCTTATTTATGTTTAGCATGTTTGTAACTGCCCTAAGCCAGGAACTTTTGTTTAAGTTTCTTTGTCTTTATCCTGAAATGATGTGGCTTTGTGTATTAGTCAGGGTTCTCTAGCATAACAGAATTTATACAATGAATCTGTTCTATTTATCTATCAAAACATATAGGGGGTATAAGAAACAATTATTTAATTATATAAATAAATACATTATAATAAATATTATTTACATATAATTATAAATATAAAGTTGATTTATTGGAATGACATGTAGGCAGCCTTCCAGCTAATCCAAAAATGGCTGGTTGTAAATGCAAAGTTTGATAATCCAGTAGTTACTCAGCCCACAAGTCTGAATGTCTCAACTGGTCTTTAGTATATGCTATAATCCTGAAGACGTAGGCTTTAAGGCTAGTGAGAGAGTGAATGTGCTAGCAAAAAGGTACAGGTTAGAAGAGTTTGCTTCAAACTAAGCAAAAAAATCTCTCAAAGTTGTGTCCTCCATTTTTGGATTGCAGTTCATTGCAGATGTAGTAAAATCAACAATCAAGAATAGTCATCATCAGAGTTTGTATAAATATAATATCTATAAGTATATCTATAGCTATATCTACATCATCATCTATTTTTCTCTAAATATACAAATATGTTTATGCATGCACACAAACATACACACACACACAAATATGTAAATATATAAAACAAGAGGCTCCATATAGGAAAAACTCAGGCCACACAATGTCCAGACAGCCTCTCCAAGAAAGAACAGTTATACAATGAAAAACACAGTGGACAAGCTATGAAAAGTGAGAATTAAAGACTACGCCAGCAAGATTTTAAAACCAGTGTGGTTGGCTTTATGTTGAGGTTGTTGATCTATTTGGGATTGGGTTTTGTGCATGATGATAGATATGGATCTATTTTCATTCATCTACATGTTGATATCCAGTTATGCCAACACCACTTATTGAATATGCTTTTTTTTCCATTTTATATTTTTTGGTTTTTGTAAAAAAATCAGGTGTTTGTAGGTGTGTGGATTAATATCTGGGTCTTTGATTCGGTTCCATTGGTCCTCCTGTCTGCTTTTATGTCAATATCAGGCTGTTTTCATTACTGTAGCTCTGTAGTAGAGTTTGAAGTCAGGGATTCTGATGCATCCAGAAGTTCCTTTATTTTACAGGATTGTTTTGGTTTTCCTGGGTTTTTTGCTTTTCCATATGAAGGTGAGTACTGTTCTTTCAAGGTCTTTCAATAATTTTGCTGGAATTTTCATGGGCATTGCATTAAGTTTGTAGATTGTTTTTGGAAAGATTGTCATTTACATGAAGCCAACCACAATGAAACTCATAAAAGAGAAAGTGGAAAGTATACTTGAATGCATTGGCACAGGATACCACTTCCTAAATATAACCCCAGCAGCACAGACACCGAGAGAAACAATTAATAAATGGGACCTCCTGAAACTGAAAAGCTTCTGTAAAGCAAAGGACATTGTCAACAAGACAAATGTCAGCATACAGAATGGGAAAAGATCTTCACCAACCCCACATTAGACAGAGGGCTGATCTCCAAAATATACAAAGAACTCAAGAAACTGGTCATCAAAGAACAAATCATTAAAAATGGGCACAGACCTAAGCAGAGAACTCTTAACAAAGGAATATAAAATGGCTGAAAGAGACTTAAGTATATGCTCAACATCCTTAGTCGTTAGAGAAATGCAAATCAAAACAACTCTGAGATTCCATCTTACACCTGTAAGAATGGCTAAGATCAAAAGCACTGATGAAAACTTATGTTGGAGAGGATGTGGGGTAAAGGGAACACTTCTGCATTGCTGGTGGGAGTGCAAACTGGTACAGCCCCTTTGGATAACAGTGTGACGATTTCTCAGAAAATTAGGAAACAACCTTCCTCAAGACAAAGCAATACCACTTTTGGATATATACCCAAACGATGCTCAATTGTACCACAAGAACATGTATTCAACTATGTTCATAATAGCATTGTTTGTCATAGCCAGAACCTGGAAACAACCTAAATGCCCATTGACTGAAGAATGGATAAGAAAAATGTGGTACACTTACACAATGGAGTACTACACACAGAAAAAAAAATGACATCTTGAAATTTGCAGGCAAATGAAATGGATCTAGAAAATATCATATTGAGTGAGATAAACCAGACCTAGGAAGACAAATAATATATGTACTCACTCATAAGTGGCTTGTAGACATAAAGCAAAGAAAACCGGCCTATAATTCACAATCCCAAAAAACCTAGACAACAAAGAGAACCCTAAGAGAGACATACATGGATCTAATCCACACAGGAATTAGAAAAGACAAGATCTCCTGGTAAATTGGGAGCATGGGGACCATAGTTGAAGGGGAGGGGAGAGGAAGTGAGGGGAACAGAGAAAAATGTATAGCTCAATAATATCAATTTAAAAAAGATTTTAAAACCAAAAGAAAGGAAAAAGAAAAAGTCATTGCTGATTCTATTCCAAGCGCACTAGCAAAATCAAGAGTAAAAATCAATCTGATGGAGTTGGAATCAGAGAGATTGGAAGGCAGAGTGGCAGAGTGGCAAGATGATGCTTTTCTGTATGTAGAAAGGAAAACTATGATAATTTGCAAAGGAGATTTTATTGTAACAATAGTAACATACAGAAGTACACACACACACACACACACACACACACACACACACACACACACACACACACACATAGCCTTGATAGTTTCCCATTTTTTGTGTGATGAACTCCTTTTCTTGAGTACAGACTAATATGCAGCCTATTCAGGCAATGCTCTGACATGAATGGAGATTGTTGTGAGTGGAAAAATGTTTCAGTGGCTAAGAGTACTTTCTGTGCTATGTCTGGATCCTAGCACCCATGTAAAAGTTTGTCATGTCAGCATGTCAGCTTTAACCCTGGTGCTGTGTCCCCTGGAGACAGGAGGACTGGTGAATACCACCCTAAATCCAGGTTCAGAGACAGACCTGCCTCAAGTGAAGAAAGCTAGATAGTCATCAGGCAAGTAACACAATGTCCTCCAGTGACCTCAGCACATGTGTACATGGAGCATGTGCCACATACAACACACATCTCCAACACACACACACACACACACACACACACACACACGAAGTAAAGAATCAATATGTTATAGGTGCTGGCATTTGCATGAAGTAAGGAGTGACATGCAAACTTTTCAGTTATTCAAATTCCAAACTCTCCTAAATAAGGAGGAAAGAGGGCTTTGTTTTCTCCATTAAGAACTTGTTTTGAGAATGTGAACCTGATTTTCATAATACATTTATAAATTTGTCCCCACACCTATTGGAACAATAGCACAAAATGTTTTAGAATTCCCTCTAATCATTCAAGTTGGCAGAAGATGGAGAAGCGTAATGGCACAGGGCAGCGATTATCTGCCTTCTAGAAATGTGGATAGAATCAGAAAAGGGTTTAATTGAGCAGAATGCAAGTCTGGGGTAATTTAGAGCCAGAGTTTCTCAGTGCATGTAATGACACATCTAGAAGGAGCTCATTCAGCATTAGCAGAGATGCCACCCAGGTGTATCTGCCTTCAGAAGCTACTCTATTGTGATGGCAACTAATTTTTCAAAAAGAATCAATTTTTGTGATCCTGGATTATTACACTATAGTTATAAATGTGCTTAAATAAATATCATGGCTAGGTCTAGCTGGGCATGAAAGACAAACATTTTCTAGGACTAATTTGAGGCTCTTCCTGGATGTAAAATCATCTTATCTATCTCCCTGCTTGAACAAATTTCTTTACATTCATTGCTGATGATTTCCTTGGAAATATAAAATCTTATGAGTTGGGTCCTTTTCTACGTGGGATACATTCTTAACACCCTATCTCATGCCTTGGGAGAGGGTTCAGTGCATAGAATATCCTCAGTTAAAAATGCAGAAAACAATGTTTTCAGTGTTTTGCAAGCTCCTTATTCAAACATAAATCCTCCACCTCTAAGGGGCATTTTATCAGACATTGCAATGCACCACCCAGCAGCTTCTAGACTAAAGATTAGAGATAGGATAATGGTATGAAGGTAAGACCACAGCTTACAGCATAAAACCAACCTGCCCTGCAAGTACTACCATTTGACTAACCGGTCAATGGATATAACCAGCATGTGGTCCATAACATGCATGCATTGGTTCTGGAATCCTGATTGGGACAATAAGGGAACATATTTACAGAACACTTAGAATCAAGTATGTTGGGTTTACTCTGATGGATTGACACCTATTATACAATAATCTCAAAGTTCAGTAAGTTTACCATGTATGGCAAGAGAAGAAGGGCTTGTCTAATCACTGGAGGACTCAGTTTGGGAGGTTGCAGACTTCCTGGAGGAGGAAGTAGCAGTTGCTGATATTTTCATACTCTGGTCAATCATTGGTAAACATTTAGATTTGGACCAGACAAAGGCTTTTCCATGCTACTGAGCCTCATCTGGAAGAAAGGTTTGCCAAATCCATAGGTCATAGACCTTGGTCATGATCAATAATGTACATTCATTCAGGACTTTCTCTATACATTATTCACTCACTCAGGAATTGTCAGGGTTTCTGTCCTGCCCTGTTCCCACAGTCATTAAATCCAAAAGAAATCACACAGAGGTCTACATTAACTATAAACTGATTGGCCCATTAGCTCAGGCTTCTTATTAACGCTTCTAACTTATATTAGTCCATTATTCTTGTCTATGTTAGCCACTTGGCTTGGTACCTTTTTTGGCCAGGCAGTCACATCTTGCTTTTTCTGTGGCTGGGTCACAACTGCAGACTAGGACTTCCTTCTTCCCAGAATTCTGTTCTCATTGACCCGCCTCTACTTCCTGTCTGGTTGTCCCACCTATACTTCCTGCATGGCTACTGGTCAGTCAGCATTCATTTAAAATATAAGAGACTATATACAACTCATTGTCCTACACCAAGGAATTTCGTAGCTTCCTAAGCATGTGTGTGAAATTTTGAAATGCAGCTTACCTTGGAACACTATTAGTGGGACCAATTTAAAGGAATAAGCTCAAACAATGACTGAATAGTTGAATGCTATTACCTAAAAATTATTAAGAGTATATATTGGTGATAAAATGCCATAAAACTAGGTTCAGATTCAACACTGCAATGTATGAAGTAAGCAAGAGACTTCAGATGTAATATTTTCTTTGTTAATATTTTCTGCTTGCCTCAGAAGATAACTGGAGAATAGCATTGTAAATCTTGGAATTGTATATGAAAATAATTTATCAAGACTACACACACATAAAAATGAGTACACAATATATCTCTATGTACTTCACTATCCTCAAGATCATTTGGCTTTATAGTTTTTTAATTATTGGTCGGTCTAACAATAAATCATTCAATATATCTTCTGTCATTATTCTATTACATATTTGTCAATCATTTATTTACTATCTATTTGTAATTTATAATCTAACAATCTATCTATCTGTTTATCTATCTATCTATGTATCTCTCTATCTAATCATCCATCTCCCAATAATCTACCCGAACAACTATCATCTCTATGCCCATCTGTCTGTCTACATGTCGTATATTATCTCTCATCTGTAGATTTATCTATCTGTCTGTCTCTTAATCTGTCTATTATCCATCCATTCATTTAATTGTCCATCCATCCACTTAATTGTCCATCCATCCATCCATCCATCCATCCATCCATCCATCCATCCATCCATCCATCTATTCATCCCTCCACTCTCTCCTACAGCTTTTCCAAGAACACAGATATTTTATAATGAATGACAGTTCTTAATACAAATATCATACTGAAGATTTTTTGGTAGAGTAATTTTACTTAAACTAAATAGTAGTTTTGGTTTGTCAGTTATCTTTTATAAGAACATTTCATTTTGAATCTCTTATGTATGACTGCAGTATAGTAAGTCTTTTGGAAGGAAAGGACTAGAAGGTATATATATTCCTTTATGGTCATTTGAAGTATTAAGGCAGCTCAGGTGACCCAAATGCTACTAAAATTTTGTCATCAAACCTCTAATTGGTGTACTGCCCCATAGCTTGCCTGAATTCATTTCAACTATATTCATAATTGATAATAATCTTGATGGCAATTGGTTGCAATAAATTTCTAAAAGCATTTTTCCCTCTTTTCTTGACATGGCGGGAGGCACAGAAATACCAGCTGGTTAGAATTAGTGCAGCATTCCACTCACTTCACCAGAGACATGAGAATTAAAAACAGGACCTCAGAAGGCAAAATCAAGTTAAAAACAAACATATTTACTTTCAGAGAAAATAATGTAGCAGAAGAAAGAGGATAGGAGGCAGCACAAACGTTATCAGACAAAGAATGAAAATGTCGCTATGTTAAACATGCCATTAATGTCCACTCTAAAACAGTACTCAACAAGTTAATAATAGGCTGTTTCAATTTCAATATTTCAAAAGCAAGGGCACTGAGACATAAAACAGTGTGAAAGTTAAAGATGGAGAAGTGATTAGGAGCTGCATAGTAGTGCTTGATTCTCTGTCTGTGACAGTCTCTGAACAGACTTTTAAAGACATAACCATAACCATTAGGTTGAGGCACCTAGTGTAGTACAGGTTTCTAGTAGTGAATAGAGCTAATGGTACTTTTTTGCTTGTTTGTTTGTTTTGTTTTGTGTTTTTGAGACAGGGTTTATCTGTAGCTTTGGAGTCTATCCTGGAACTAGCTCTTGTAGGCCAGGCTCTAGGCTGGTCTCGAAATCACAGAGATCCACCTACCTCTGCCTCCTGAGTACTGGGATTAAAGGCATGCACCACCACCACCCGGATTGAGCTAATGGCTCTTGTAACATATTAGAGAAGGAGATTCAGGAGTAGGAGCCTTGTCCGGGATTAGAGAGCAGGTAACTAAGGTACAGAAAGGACTGCTCAGCTGCTTCTCTGTAAGTAACTTGTCATTCCGTCATACCTGTGCCTGAGAATGGAGCAGTCATGGAAAAGGATAAGATATTTCTGTAACACTCCCTATCTTCTATTGGTCAAAGGGTTCAGAAAACACAATTTTAGGTTTCCTTGCAAAATCATTCCACAAATGAACCCTACCACAAAATATTATATATTCCACACATCTAATAATGTAAGTATTATTGGCAAACTAAAAAGTGAGACCAAGGAGATTTGAAGATGCCTAAGCACTATACCCAATATGCTAAACACCTTTGTTATTATCAGGTTAACATCATTTAATTTTGAACATTTTGAATGTTGTAAATAATTGCAGAGACTAAATCACATTTCTAGAGATTGTATCTTTTATTTTGTGTGGAATTTTTGTGTGTATTTGAATCTGTGCTTGCGAGTACAGTTCCTGTAGAGACTAGAAGACAGCACTGGATTCCACAGGCTGCAGAGAATGCTGCGAATAGAATACAGGTCCCCTGGAAGAGCTGCAAACTTTAACTGCTGATTTGTCTCTCTAACCCCATTAAAATATATTTATCTGGGTGGTGGTGGCTCATACCTTTAATCCCAGCACTCTGGAGGCAGAGGCAGGTGAATCTCTGAGTTTGAGTTCAGATTGGCCTACATAACAATTTAATTAAATCTAATTAAAATATTTTGAGCTATCCTAACTGGCTAGATTGTCAGTATATTACAACTTACTAATATGTTGTTTGATTATTATCACAATTATGGACAGATTTTATTTGGAGGGGAATGGTTTTTGCTTTGATTTGTTTATATTTTGGTGTTGTTGGTTGTAATCTTTTTTCCCAGTATTTGTGACAAGCTGTCACATAGCTCAAGCTAGCTTCAGATTTAGCATGTAACCAATACTGAATTTGATCTCCTGGTCCCGCTCCTCTCCCTACTCAGTGTTTGCATTATAGAATTCTGCCACCATATCTGACTAAATGGTGATCTTCTTGCTAAAATGTAAGCCCTAGGCTAGCAATCCAACACACTGTGCTGTTTGCTTCCTGATTTTCCTACAACCAAAAATAGTTTGTCACTGAAATGGACTGTTTTATGTGTTTTTGTCCTTTTCAAAGCCATGTGTACACTAATATACTGCAAAGGAAACACTCTAAGGTTCTATGTTACTTGACTTGAAGTCCATCATATACAGACAAGCTATAGAAATGTTTGGGGGAGGGTTATCTGAAAAGCAGTGAGTAAGCAGGTCTGGGTGAAAGGTCAAGTTCAAGCATAATGAAGCAACAACAGAGACCTTAGTCATCCCCATCAATTGTCTTAAATGGGGACAAGAATGACCATGCAGTATTAGATTCAGCCAAGCTCCTGGGGATGGAAAGTGTACATAGAGGAAGAACGTTTTGTTTAACTACAAGAAACACTTGGGAAAGGATAGAGTTGAGAGGACTTAACAGCAATGATCTTAATGTCTGGAAAGAATGCTTCTACAGTTGGAGAAACAGAGAACTTATTGCATTGGGTTTGACAGACTCATTTCAGGGAACACATTTCTAGGAGAAGTGACTGATTGTTTAGATGAACTGAGAACGTTGGAGAAAATTGTGAGATCATTGGAGACAGGAAAACATATTTAATATAGGAACAAGTAAAAGGCAGGACAGTGAGATTGGAAAGACAATTCCTCCCTGTTTGCAGGGTACGTCTGTATATAGAAGGAAGTTGCACCAACTCTGTCATCTCCACAAAGAAGAGAACAGAGTGACACAGAAATGACATCTATATATGAAGGTCAAATAAACAAACTCCCAAACAACAATGTTAGAAGACATTAACATTCAAAATTAAATTGTGAATAACATTAACGACATGATGCTAAGTCAAAATTCCAATTTAGATTATTACAGAACATCTATGTTATAAAGGATTTATGCTGAAATTATTTAAAGATTCTCACTATCCAACAAAAAGGAATAATGGCACAAAAATGAAGCATCATCTCAAAATAGAAGAGTAAGAGAAAGAACTAAGCATTCTAAACACATCCAACACAACACAACATAACATAATGTAACATAGCATAACATTTAAGCACTAGCATACTGCATGACTATTCAAATGACTGAAAACTGATGTATGTGGTGGAATGTATTTGTGGTGCTGTGACTTGTAAGGCTGAGCCGGAATAATTTCTACATGATCAGTGTCAGTCTGCGGCATATAGCAATAATATTTTTCAACAAACCACGCACATCATAGCTCCCCCGTAGGAAAACTGATAACCTGTACATTAGCTATGTGCTCAAGTGCAAGACCTACATGATGTTATGCTGCTAACAGGTGTCCTGGAATGGCTGGTTTGAAAGTGGGATCTAACTCTGCCATTAAACAAACAAATGACAACAGAAACCAAACCAGGTCATCAAGACCTCTATCTGGACTGACAGGGCTGCTCAGGGTTGACTGTGAGAAGACATCAGCTATGGAACTGTACTTCCAGGTTTACTTAGTTCTTATTCTAATGGACCCTTCTTATTTTGAACTTTTGGATCCTTGCTATTGTTTATAACTATTTTGGGTATATTGTTCTACCTATTTGAATTATAATACATTATTTAAAACTGAAAAAGAAGTATGTATATACACACATGTATGGTAAAGACAAAGAAGCACATTTCTGCAAAGTAAAATGACTCCAATTGTCAAAAAATTAATAAAGTTTTGTTTTGTATTTAAGCACATGGTAATAGCGTACACTATTTAAATATTATTGGGGAAACTCTGTAAATTAGGATGTAAAAGACAAGAAACAAATCCACTGCAGTGATGCAAATTTTAATCCTAGCACTCAGGAGGCAGAGGAAGACTGGTTTCTGTGAGTTTGAGGCTAGCCTGGTCTACATAGAGAGTACCAAGACAACCAGGGCTACACAGAGAGACCTTGTCTCCAAAAACAACAACACAACAACAAAACAAGCAGAATTTTAAAGGTCACAAGATCTTTTGAGAAGATGGAAGATAATTGCAGTCTTTTATGAGGCCAGGTCGTATTCCACAATCAACTTTAAGTTTTATTTCTTCTAAAAAGCTATTAATTACCTCAGGTGTAGGCTCTAGTTTTATTTCTCTCACTGTGATAAAATTCCCTGACCAAAAGACTCCGGATTTTGTAGGCTCAAAATTCTAGATTATAGTTCATCAGTGAGGGGAAGGAGGCTCACGCTGCAAGTCACATCACATCCACATCAAGAGCAGAGAGAACAAACACATCTAATCCACCTGCTTGCTGCCTTCCATCTTTGTCTTGTGCCACCCACAACCAGTTGACTCTTCCTACATAAATTGACCCCCACAACAAACCTCCACAAACATGCGTCTAAGACACCCTGATCTAGATGATTCTTCATTAAACCTCTTTCTCCAGGTGATTCTAGGTTTGGCATGTTGACAATTAAAACTAGCTATCATGTGTACCCTAAGAGTAAGAGTAATGAAGCACATCAGGGACACTTGGAAATCATAAAATCAGAGGAGACCAGACCAATAAAAATAACAAACACCTGTGTTTTATTTCATTTTGACCTTATTTTATGTCAGTTTTTAATTGTGAACTACATCACTCATATTCAAAATCAATGGATAAGTGATCATAATTCTAGAGATTTACCAAATCAGTAAAAATTTGCTTATAATATTATAGCTCCTTATGACAATGATTTCCATCAAGGTAGGCAAGAGTCTAAGGGCAGTGGGGGGGGCAGAACTGAATGGAAACCCTGGAGCACAGATGAGCACATGGAATTTTGAGTTCATGATACAAAAATACATGTGTGTCTGCGAGTGTGAGGATGCATAGGAGATATCTAGGAAGAGAGAATCCCTGTCACCCATTTGTGACTTTCCTTGAGAATCTGCCCTAGCAGAAAGTGAAAACTCAGATTTTCTTTAGGAAGTGTGAAGGCACTTTCCAAAATCAAAGCACACATCTTGAGATATTGTTAATTTTTGGATATAAAATGGTTCCAAAGAATCATGGGATGAAGGCTTTGTACCAACTGGTAAAACTATGCAAAGATGATTGAGGTATCACTAGGGTTCTAAACGTTTTGGGAAATCACATACCTACCACACAGGGTTATCTGTCTGTCTGTCTGTCTGTCTGTCTGTGTTCATTTGTGTGAGTGTGCGTGTGTGTATGTGTGTGTATGTGTGTGTGTGTTTGTGTATAGTATCATGGTGATATGTAGATATGCTATAATATTATAAGCAAGTTTTTGCATCCTGAAATACAATGAACTGCTTTGCTATCCAAAGAGATCCAACATATTGCTATTCCTTTGATGTGAGATTTCCCTCTGTATGCTGTCATTACCATTGATAAATAAAGGAACTGCTTTGGGCCTACAGCAGAGCTATAGGGGAACAAAGCTAGATGGGGAAAACTAAATGGAATTCTGGAAGAAAGAAGGGTAGAGTCAGAGAGAAGCCATGTACCCCCTCTGGAGCCAGACAGAACTTTATCCGGTAAGCCACAGCCACATGGCATTACACAGATTACTAGAAATGGGTTAAATTAAAATGTAAGAGCTACCCTATCAGAAGTTAGAGCTAATAGGCCAAGCCGTGTTTTAAATAATAGAGTTTCTGTGTGTTTATTTCAGAGCTGAGCAGCTGGGAATCAACAAGCAGTCTCCCCCCTACATTCCTTTCAGACAGTGATGATGAAATTTTGGCATTTTTAAAATTGTCATTGGCCTCCATCCTTCACCACTTAAGTGCTTGGATGACAAGGTAAGCCACCCTGTTTGTTTCCTATATGTTTTGTAAAAGACTATGATTTTGAAAATTATCTAGAAAACTCTTATCAACAGACAACAATGGC
The DNA here is from genome assembly GCA_004026605.1 of Ondatra zibethicus. Classification (NCBI taxonomy): domain Eukaryota; kingdom Metazoa; phylum Chordata; class Mammalia; order Rodentia; family Cricetidae; genus Ondatra; species Ondatra zibethicus. The sequence goes on from PVIU01021634.1 coordinate 27,904, forward strand.
ATAAGACTATTTGATTTTGACTCAGCAATTATATAATTGCAAAGAGATGTTTGAGCATTAATACAAAACTTTGATTACAAGATGTTCTTCAGAACATGCATTTGGACACTGGGGACATCCTATAGAAAGGAAAATGATGCCTAAGTATTCATGGACAAATCAATTTCCTTGTCAAGTTTATGATTAAGAAGGCCACCTCTATTGAATTTGTTTCTTTTATTTTGTTTTCAAAATTACACAAATATAAATAATTTAAATCCTGAATAAGTATATGCTTATGTTGGTATATATAGTGATTGCCTCTGCTCCAGAACTTGGAAGACAATGGCAGATTTCCATGGACTTAACATCAAAACTTGAGTCACATTGCAATAATAGAAAGGCAACAAAAATGATTGTTGATGGCATTTCCTCATGCAAAATCAAGCAGATGCAGGTCTCCCCTAACATTTGACTCAGGCTAGTTATATTCAGCAAGACTGTCCTATTGAAGACTGCACCATGGTATTCAGTAGTAGCCTTCCTGTCCAGCACAGCCTCACAGTAATAAATACACAAGGGTGGTAGAAACTGGCTGTTTGACAAGGAATATGGAATTATAGCCTCTTTAAAGAGAGTAGTGGTGCCTTACTTCTTGTAGCTTTGTTACAGGCTTCCAAAGCACACCACAGACATCATTTCAGATGCAAGAAAAAGGTCATTTTTGCACATGAGCTTTGAACTATAGATAGTGCCTTGTTACAATATATATGTGAAGTATCAAGGCATAAAATAAGCCTATATTACATAAGAATAACTATAAAATTAAGTGGGCAAAGAGTGTACCTAACTGAGCTGCATAAGAAAACTTCAATACTTGCTACTAATCCTTTTGGAGAACATAGGCCCCCAAAAGTATGACTATTTAACTTTCTTTTAAAAATATGATTTGTACTTGTCAATATTATTTTTAAAAATGGTTGTGTGTTTATGGAACTCACATTTGCATTTGTTTATGTGTGCATTTGCATTCACATGTGTGTGCTGAATGTGTGTACATACTATTAAGTTTATAAACACAGATCCTAACATAAATTTGAAAAGAGACGTTTTGTATGTTTTAGACCAAAGTTAAAATAGGAGAAATTTATATTAAATATAAAATGAAGATAAAGACAAACCAGAACAAAACAAAGACTGCAGGTATACTGAGGTTTATGATAAGCTACATTTTGTTTGTCACTTTGCACCTAGCACAGTTCACCATTATTAAGAAATTGATACCTGAGGAAAAAAATTATATAATCACTTTGTATGTTGAACTCTAAGGAAGAGTTCAAATTGGCACCAATTAAATACCATCATATTCTCCTATGGCTTACCCCAAGGTCAAAGATGTTGTAAACTCTGTGTTTTACTTGTGTGTTTCTTGGGTTATTTTTATAAGCTGACTATGAGGTTTTTTTCAGATCTTTTTAGAGTAAGATTCATGGTTGAGAAAGTGGTGACTTTGTACCTGCCCCTACCTTCTGACCTAGATTTAGACATCATAAGTTGAAGAAGCAAACAGACCACAGGTTGCCAGGTAATGGTGTAACCTGTACTTCTGTTTTTCCAAAATCACTCAATCATAATAACTTGACATACCAAAAGATAAAACAATTTCAGCTTGTTAAAATAAGTGTTAACAACTGTAACTAATATAGTGTATGGCAATCCTGCAATTGTCATGAGATTTTAAACTTTATATTTTTGAATCTTTATTTCAAGTCACCTAACTTGTATTTCTTTAAACATCTAACCCTTGGGGGCAAGATATGGTTCTAGGGTCTTACCTGTCACCAAGACACTGGTGCAAAACATCATACTTGTGTTTTACTCTAAGCCTTAAGGATATTTATTCTGCACACATCTGTTCTTCCAAGCTTGCCATGGGGAACTCTTCTAAAAATTCTCAGGCTAACAGACAGTGGACAAGAATCCTGTACTGGCTACCCTTACATCTCCTCCCTTCAACAAACCTTAGGCATCTTGCTGCAATCTGGAAGAAGCAGACCTAATTTTATTTCTTTATGTTCTAACATTGCCTAAAGTCTCTCTTTTTTCTTTTGTGTCACAAAGGTATGTACAAATAGAAATTAGGACACTTTTCATGCAAATTCTCTTTCTCTATACCTAGTTAAAATATGGCTGAATATGCTTCCTAAAGAAATTGTGTAAAGGTGAAAAGAAATAAATATAAAGAAATGTGCTAGTATTTCTTGGGTATATAGGCCATAAATAACATTTTATGAAATAATCTTAATTTGTCTCTCTATTTTATATACAAATATCTAATGAAAGATTTAATGTGTCATGCTTTTGTTTTTCCCCTTTGCAGGGTACTTGAAAGACCATCCAGGACTATGACATTCTGTGTCAGTATTTTGGAGTTGAAATCATTATTGTCATGTAGTAATGTAAAGGCATAATATGAAGTATTTACTAACATGTAATTAAAATTATTTTGAGTCATGAACTGAAAATTAAATTGTTCTATGACAGCCTAGAAGCTGATCTGAATATATCCCTTTTAACTTTGGGATTGCTGCTGTAGTTCCTTACTTCTCTTCATTGCACATACTCATTTAAATAAACTTACTTGAAGCATTTTGAATAACACAGTTGGGTTGACTTAAAATTTCACCTTTTTTGTCCATTTTTTATCTAAAAGATGTTATGTCTCAAATGGACTTAACAGACATCTATAGAATATTCCATCCAAACAGAAAAGAATATACCTTCTTCTCAGCACCTCATGGAACCTTCTCAAAAATTGACCACATACTCAGTAACAAAACAAACCTCAACAAACACAAAAAAATTGGAATAACCCAATGTACCTTATCAGATCACCATGCTTTAAAACTAGAAGTCAACAGCAATACTAATTCCAGAAAGCCCACAAACACATGGAAATTAAACAGTACTCATCTGAATCATCAATGGGTCAAAGAAGAAATAAAGAGAGAAATTAAAGACTTCCTAAACTTCAATGAAAATGACCACACAACATACCCAAATTTATGGGACACAAAGAAAGCAGTGCTAAGAGGCAAGTTCATAGCACTAAATGCCTACATAAAGAAGCTGGAAAAATCCCACACTAGCGAATTAACAGAACAATTGAAAACTTTAGAACAAAAAGAAGCAAACTCACCTAAGAGAACTAGATGGCAGGAAATAATCAAATTGAGAGCTGAAATCAACAAAATAGAAACAAAGAAAACAAT
>PVIU01021635.1:0-31138 GCA_004026605.1 Ondatra zibethicus
GTGTCCTCCTCGATGTCTTTCTTCAAGGTCTTAAAGTTCCTGTCAAATAGATCTTTCACTTCCTTGGTTAGTGTTACCCCAAGATACTTTATGCTATTTGTGGCTATTGTGAAAGGTGATGTTTCTCTGATTTCCCTCTCAGTTTCTTTATCCTTTGTGTATAGGAGGGCTACTGATTTTTTTGAGTTGATTTTGTATTATGTCTGACATTTTCACATGAGTTCTGGGCATAGCCCCTTATACTTGTGAGGCATTTAACAATGTAGGATCTCTTCAGGTCTTTGTGGTTAATTTTAAGATTTTGATTTTCCTTATGGGTTATTGATTTATCAATAGTCATCTTAGTGAGCCTCTTTAGGTGGTTTTAGTAGTGGGTATTCCTTGGTAGTATAATATGTACATATACCATTACATAGTCTATTATTGTCTAAACTTTGCCAGTTTGAGCCGAATGTAGACAACTCCTTCCAGCAGGTTCTATCACCTCTCTGAGTTTATAATATAATTTCTGAACATTTTTTCTGCACACATTTAGAATCATAGACATCAATATTATAATTTTTCACTATTAACCAGAATTTAGAGAATGAAAAAGGAGGAGGCTGTATTGTACATTATTTTGAGCTTTCTTTTTTATTTATTCTTTGAGGATGTCATACATGTATACAATATATTTTGATCAAACACACTATTCAAGGTCCAAGCTCCATATCTAACTCCTCCTAGACCCCATTCCGGTTTTTCAAAATCACCCATTTTTTATTTCCTTAAGATTTATTTTATTTTTCTATGACATATTTATTTCTATTTCATATGCATTTGTGTTTCGTCTGCATGTGTGTCTGTGAGAGGGTGTTGGATTCTTTGGAGCTGGAGTGACAGACAGTTGTGAGCTGCCATGTGGGTGCTGGGAACTGAACTCAGGTTCTCTGGAAGAGCAATCAGTGCTCTTAACCAATGAGCCATCTCTCCAGCCCAAGATTGATTTTATTTTTAATTATGTGTATGTGTGTATGCGTGAGCATGCGAGTGCAGGTATCCCAAGAGGCTAGAGGTTTCAGCTTCCCTGGGGCTGGAGTTACAGTTACTGTGAGCTGCCAGACGTGAGTGCTGTGAGCACCACTTGGGTCCTCTGGAGAGCAGCCAGCACTCTCAAGGCTGAGCCACCTGTCCAGACCCCATTCTGATTTTTTAAATCTTGTTCTTTATTCCTTCCTAATGTTCTAAAAGTTCCTCTTTGAACATGCCCATGATGTGTAGAAAGCTCACTTTAGCCATTTCTTTCAGACTGCACCAATGATGACAAAATGACTCTCCCTTTTAGTTTGGGATTCCTTGATTTTATCTTCATCGTCGAAAGATACCTTCTTTGGGTGGAGAATTCCATGTTGCTCTTCTTTTTATTCAGTACTTGAAAAATGTTCTGGTATTTCCTCTGTGGCTTTGTCGGGAAATTACTACCATTTGGATCATTCTCTCTGTCTGGTTTGGTGGAATTACTTTTGCTGATCTCAGGTTTTTTCCTTTTTCTTCACTTTTCAGAAATTTGACAGAGATATGTTTGGGAGTAGATTGTTTGGTTTTATCCTGTTTAAAGTTTTCTCAAATTCTTGAGTTTTGTTTTGAGCAATTTTGGAAATTTTCAGCCAATAAAGATTTGAATAGTCTCTTTCTCTTCTGCCCTCCCCTCTCCTCCCTCCCCTATTTTCTCTTTTTCTCTCCACCCCTCCCCTCCCCTTTCCTCCCCTCTCCTTCCTCCTCTCCTTTTTTCTCTTTCCCTCTCCCCCCTCTCCTTTCTTCTCCTCTCTTCCTCTCTCCCCCTTCCCTTTTCCTTCCTCTCCTCTCCTCCCCCTTCACCACCTCCTCTCCTCTGCTACCTCCTCCTCTTCCCCCTGCTGTGTTTGTGTATTTTATGTGTGTAACATGCCTGTGTGTAGATGTGATCACCTGTGCATGCACATCTATACCAACACCAGAGGTCAGCATCAGGAGTCTTCCTGTATCATTCTCCACCTAATTTTTTGAGACATGGTCTCTCATTAGACCCTACCCTTGCTGTTTGTGCTAGATTTGTTGTTCACTCAGCCCCCAATCTGCCTGTCTCTGCTGCCCTCAATGCTGGGGTCACCAATATACACCAATGCACCCAGCTCACATCCTTTGAGCCTTAAGTTATGTTTTGTGCTCCCCTGACACCCCTCTTTTTTTCAGATGCGGTGACCTGAATCATGTGTTCCTGAAACTGTATTATTTTACTTGGCATATCTTGTTGCTATGTTCTGATTAGACAGTTTTGCTTGGCTTACCTTAAATTCACAGATTCTGCTTGTTTATTTTTTTATTTGTTTAGTGTTGGTAGACAGTCTCCTCTAGTCTATGAACTCACTATTTAGCCAAAATTAGCTTTAAGCTCAAAATCTTCCTGTTTCCACCTCTTGGATGCTGGGTTTACAGATGTTCACCACTAGGTACAGCCTCACACATTCACTCTTTCCTAAATTATATCAGTTTTATATTTGATTGTATAAAATTATTTTCTATAGCTTCCATTTGCTTCTCTTTATATAGTTTTAATTTCTCTGCTGGCCCTTCCTCTTTATTTATTTACTCCATATATGCATACAATTATAAATTATTCACTGAGCCAGATGTGGCAGCACATGTCTTTAATACCAGTACTCAGGAGGTAGAGGAAGGCAGATCTTTGTGTGCTTGAGGTCCAGCCTGGTCTACAGAGTAAGTTAGGGGGCAGCCAGTGAGACCTCATCTCAAAAAATCCCAACAACAGCAACATAATAATAATAAATAGGAATAAAAATATTCACTGAATCATCTTCATGATGACAGCTTTAAGATCTTTTAAAACTATAGATATGTGTTTTCTGATAAATATTATATATATGTTTAGTGCATCTTTGTGTGTCTGCATGCACATGTATGCCGCAGTGTGTGTGGAAGCCAGAGAACTTGTTGGTTCTCTCTCTCCACCGTGTGGCTCCTAGACATTGAACTTAGGTTGGGACATCTTGTCCACCTCTGTTCTAAAATCATCACCGAATAATTCAAATGTCGCCATCATTGGTAACTGCAATTTATTACTTGTCCTTTTCTTCTCAATCCAAGTTATGATACTATTGGTTGTTGCTGAAATGGGTGACTTCCAGTTGAGATCTGGATGGTTTTGGCACTGTATTGTGGAGTATGTTCCAAATTTACTTTTAATGCCTCTAGAACTATTCTACCCCAGCAGTGGGTGGAGCAGTGGTGCCTCTTTGCTCAGAAAGATAAAAGCCAGAAGTTATGGAGGGCCTTATAGACAGCTGCTCACATCACTCATGAGCAGGTGTCAGTTAGGTTACTTCCAGACATTTGCGGTACCACCCACGCTGGAAGGAGAAGTAATGATCCCTATGAGACTGTTCCATATACATGGGAGTTGATCTTATTACTGCTGGGAAATGGTGAAAGTGGGAACTCTCTACTAAGAGAAGAGGGAAGAATGCTTAACTAGGAGAGGAGGGGAGGATGCTCCACTAGGAGAGGAGGGGAGGATGCTCCACTAGGAGAGGAGGGTGATGATGATTCACTAGGAGAGGAGGGGAGGATGCTCCACTAGGAGAGGAGGGGAGGATGCTCCGCTAGGAGAGGAGGGGAGGATGCTCCACTAGGAGAGGAGGGGAGGATGCTCCACTAGGAGAGGAGGGGAGGATGCTCCACTAGGAGAGGAGGGGAGGATGCTCCACTAGAAAATGGAGAATGGGTCTGCTAGGGAGAGGAGGATGACTGGACTAGAGAGGTGAGTCGGGAGGCCTCAGTTCTGTCAACAGAAGATAGCTCCAGGAACTCCTATGATCTCCACCAGCTCAGTGGTGGGGCTCCTCACTGCTCAGGACATGAAGTCCTGGCTTCTGGCTCAGCCTGTTCTGATGTTGTATGGACAAGGTGGGGACATCTTTCTCTGGCTGGGCTGAAGGGTAATCTCTCCCTGGCCTTGCTGGTGTTAGTAAAGTGGGAACACGTGCCCTCTGTGGTGTTGCTGAACCAAGCAGTTCTGGTCTATGGGTTTCTGTATTGACTGGCAACTCCCATTTTGGTCCACAGGAAGGGAATGTGTTGTAAGGCTCTAAAGCCTTTTTGTTTTTGTTTCTAACCCTCAGCTTTTCCTATTACAAGTCTGGGATAGATAAAGAAAGAAACTTCGTGGCACGTGCTAGTATGTATTTTCTCAGGTGCCAAGAGCACCAACCTGTCTCTTCTCTTTATCTTCAGATTCCTCTAATGTCTGTTTTGAATATACCATTCAAGAAGTTTTAATTGCAGTGTGAGGCTTAGGGGAAAGTTCCACCTATTCATCCTTCCAGAAGTGGTAGAACTTAAAGCTTAGAAGAAATCTGTACATTTTAAAGCTATACTAGGAAAGGCAAGGCCGAACAATCAGCTATGACACTGAAGTGAAGAACATGTGACAGAGGCCATATGTAATTCAAGAAGCCTGACCCAGAGGTCAGAATGATGACATAGCCATTAAGAACCCTTGTGCAATCTTAAGGACCAGAATTCACATCCCGGAACTCATGGGAAAGCTATGTCGTATACATGCTGCAATCCCAGCTCCTGTGGTTTTACTGGATTCCAGTAGCTGGGGAAAAGATGAGCCTGAAGTTCAGAGAGGGATCCGACCTCAGAGCTATAGACAGGGAGCGATAGAAGACAGCTGATGCTCTCTCCTGGCTTCTGCACGTGCAGGCAGACAGTAATCCTCCACTTCTCTCTCTCTTGCTTTTTTCCTCTCACACACAAATAAATCATTTTTTAAAGCTGAAAATGTTATCCTTTTCCTTGCAGAAAAATTTTATCTGCATATATATTTTAACTTTTTAAAAAATTTGTTTAACTTTGTGTTATGTGCATTGGTGTCAGATCCCCTGGAACTGGAGTTATAGACAGCTGTGAGCTGCCATATGGGTGCTGGGAATTGAACCCTGGTCCTCTGGAAGAGCAGCCAGTGCTCTTAACCACCGGCCCATCTCTCCAGCCCCTACATGTTAACTTTCAAAGCAATGTAATATACACATAATTTTAAACAGTTCAGGACATTTTCATGTGTAGATCTGAGGACATGTATCATATTTCTTATGTCTAAAAAACTTCTTTGTGTATTTCTTTCATGGCAATTGTGTTTTCTATATTCACTTGTATTGTTTGATATACATGTCTTAATTCATCCTTCACTTTTGAAAGATATTTTATTGCCTGCAGAATTCTGGTATAAGAGAGTCTCATTTTTTCTTTATCTTAGCACTTTAAACACATCATTATTTTTCTTCCGATCTGCACAGTTTTGGATGAAAAGCCCTCTGTGAATCTAATCTGCTTCCCTCCATATACAGTGCATTCCCCTGTGGTTAGCGTAGGTCCCCACCCTTCCTACTTGTGTCTCAGTGTTTTAAATATGACATGTCTCGATTTTTAGGTGGGGATGACTGGATGGATTTATTTTGTTTAATATCAGAGAATTCTGACTTTTATCTCAATATCTGTTTTTAGCTTCGGTAAATTTTTGAGCATCTTGTGTTCAAATGGTTCTACTCCCTCCACATTAGATGATGTGTAGCCATGGGTACTCAGTTCTACCTGTTCCCATTTTCTTGTTTGTGTTTCTGTTTGCGATGAATCATTTATATGTACCTGTCTTCAAGATATTGATTCCTTACTCGGTTGTATTAGTTACATTATCAAAACCACTAAAGCACTTTCAACTTTATTAGCATATTTTATTTTGCCATTATCTCTTGAGTCACTATTTTGTATATAATTTCTACATCTCTGCTAAAATCCTGCATGTGAGTGTGCATCTATCTACCTTCCCTTTGAGGGGTCTGGATTTTGTTTTCTGTTGTTCTGGGACCAAACTCAGGGCCTTGCTTTGAGAGGAAATCTCTACAACTGAGTTATATTCCTCATCTTCTCTCTTGAGCTTTTTCTCTGAACATATTAGTTGTTAATTTAACTGTCTTGTGTGATGGGCAGTAGACAATAGAAACAACATCCAGTCATACTGGACTCTGATCTTGTCTTTCTTTGTTGTTTCTTTGTGTGTTTTATGCCTTTTTGTTTGGAAGGCAGGCATCTTTTAAAGACCCTTTAATATATTTTCTCATTTCCGTGACAACATAAACAACTCCAGGAAGGAAGTTATTATCTTGGCTCTTTGCTTCAGAGGGCTCAACCCATCATGACAGGAAAGAGTGGTGGATCAAAGAAGTTCCCGTGAGGGCGGGCCAGGAATCAGAGACAGGTGAACGGCAGAGCTCAGCCGGGTCCCACTCCTTCCCTTTTTACTGCTCTCAGAGACCTGGCTCATGGGATGGTGCTGACCCATCCCAGGTGGCTTTCTCCCTTGAGCCAATCTTTTGACAGCACTCGCATGGAAACACCCAGAGAGGTGCCTCACCATCTCCTAGGAGATTCTAAATCTAGTCAAGTGGACAAAGAAGAGTAGCTATCCCAGGGTAACTGATAGCCGTGTAGCTAGAGTTAGTTTTTAGAAATGGATGCCTTTCCCTGCCCCTGTGTTTTTCAAAGGTAAGGCTTTAGTATGAGAATTCTGGGTAATCTGTCCATAAGCTGAGCTGTGTTGGGTTTTTATACTGCTTTCGTCATCTTCTTCAGAGTCTGAGCTTCACATTATTCTAGGTTCATCCGGATCTTAGGGCGGGGTTCTTGGTACACATTCAGCCATCACTAAAAACGGGGTGAATTCTTCTTACCTTGTGGCATGGGGTCCACTGTTTGTAGAAGTAATCAAGTGATAAGTCTCAGTTCCTGCTTTGCTTTCTTTTGGGTTTGGAGTCACTGATTGTTATCCAACCTCAGACCTATTATATATTAATGAATATTGTAATTAGAAAATTATCCAGAATCTTTTCATTGTAACTTGAGTGCAGTTTTCTGTCCAGGTGTTTACACCCCAGACAGAAGACTGAGATTTTTCCAGAAACTTGTTTGGGTCCTCACCTTTTCTCTCCTGACCTGCACAATTTCAGGAAAACTGTGTCTTCTAAAAGATCCATTTCCTCATTTGGTAAAGGCAAATAGAACTACTCATTTCATGGCTTCAGAGATGATGCAGTGGTCTGGTGCCCCTGATGTTCTGATGAGGATCTGAGCTTGGACCCCCAGCAGCCACATAGAGATGCAGGTGTGGCCATGTGCACCTATGACCCCAGCTCTGTGGGCATGAGGGTAAGTGCACGGGGGCTTGCTGTCCCCCACCTGAGCACTGGTTCAATAGGGTACCCTCTTTCAAGAGCAGATAGCAGAAAGTGGTGGAGCAGGGTACCAATGTCTTCCCCAGGCCTCTAACTCAAGGAGTTTTCTGTCCCCTTGAGTCCTTCTAGGCCCCAGAGCTCCAAATTTTTACCTGATGGCTCTTCCTTCTTGCTCTGTTCCCCTGGTCTTTCCATACCACTAGTCCTACATGCTAATTGCCCAAGTTTGACCCGACTTTACTCCTCTGTGACTCGTAGGCTTATAAGGAGAAAGCTGGTGCCAAGTGTGCCTCAGAAAACACCTCCCCAGGCTTTCTTTAGAAGCTACAGTTCCAACCACAGGTTTTCTAAATTTTTAAATCACATGGAGGAAGGCCCTCTGCATTCCTCAAGTCCTCTGCACCCATCCTTTTCCTGCATGGCCCAGGGGTGGAGAGCTGAGAAATGTTTTGTGAACAGTTCACTGGGAACTCTTTGTTCTCCTCTTCTATCTCATGATCATTCCTTGTATCTGAACAAGAGAGAATAAAGTTGGACACAGAATAAATTAATGTGAACATTTTCGAAAGCTCTGGCCCTGGTGGAGCATGCCTATAATGTCAAGTGTATAGGAGAATGAGGTGATGGGATTGTGAATCTGAAGTTTGAGTAACTTGGCAAGATCCTGGATTTTATCCTCAGAATAAGCAAAAATGTTTTCAAGCAGAGGGAAAGATTATTTTCCATTAGAAAAAGATAAAAAAATTGCTAATTTATTTGGTAGCCCAGGAAGGAAGTAGAGGTTCTGAGACAGATGAGGGTCAGTGTGAAGGACAGAAGGCTGAGGAAGGATTTGCTTTAGTGACTTTGGTCACTAAAACTGTGACAACATACATGAAAAAAAATGACTTAAGATAACACGGATTTATTTTGGCTCATAGTTTGAGAGTGCAGCTAACCACGGCGGGGAAGCCATGTTGGCAGCAGCACCAGAGACTGCTCATGTTGCGTCCATCAGGAATCGGAGACTGATGAATGCTGGTATTTAAAACCGGAGTGACCAAGGTGATGCCATCTTGCCCTGATCGTACCCTGACTCCATTTTGGATCAACTAGGGTGCTTTTTCGTCCCTAATCCCCAAACTACCATGTCCTTCTTGATAGCAAAACACTGGGGACTTTCCATGACCCTGACCGTGGCCAGATGGATAAGCAAAATATCTGCTGAGTGTACAGCCAAAACAAATGTTGCAAGGTTCTCCTGAGCTGTACTTGACGGTGATGTCATTGTGGATTTTGCCTTTGTAAACGCTGTACCACAGAGCTTCAGGGCTGAGTGTTCTTTGTGGGAGGAGCCTGCTGTTGGTCACCAGCTAATAAAGAGTGCCAAATTGGCCCTATATATGTGTAATGACCTGTAACTTTCTCACCTTGTCCATTTAGCTTTCTTTCTCTTATTTATTTAGTCATGGATCCTCACCCTCTCTATTCCAAAGCATAGAGGAGCTGCGTTCCTTTTGAGGGTATCTGATTCCTTTTTGACCCAATTGAGAAACTCCTATTTTTTTTTTTTTGAGACAGGGTTTCATGAGAAACTCCTTCATTGGCATACCAAGGGATTTGTTTCAGTGGTGACTCTAAACCCCACCCAGTTGAGATTAACTATCACAGATATCCCTTAGGATGAGAGCCCTCACCCCACCCAGTGCCCTTGGTTGTGGTCACTTCTTGGCTCTCATCTGGCTCTTTCCCTTCACACTGTGCATGCCTATAACTGGAGCATCATTTTGTTAGTTCGTTTAAGAAGGCTGTGTGACCAAGTGTGGAAGTTGGGTGCAGATGGATTTCCACTCTCTATGGCACTTTATGTGGTGATTCTCATGATGGTGAAGATATTCACAGTCCAACCACCCAATCTCTAGGTCTCTGGTTTGGAGAAACCCTCATGTGTAGGTGTGGGAGGGAGTCCTGGAAATGTTCTCTGTGTTATTACCACATAGACAGAACACAGCTCACAGCAATGGAGGGCCGATGGAGATGCATAAGCAGAAGATTGCTAGAGAGCCGTTAACACAGCTTCTTATTTATCAGCCACAACGAGTCATTGTGTGAATGTAGGCGTGTATGTGTGTGTGTTTGTGTGTGTGTGTGTGTGTGTGTGTATGTGTACATGCCATGGCACATGTGTAGAGGTCAGAGGACATCTTTTAAGAGCCAGTTTTCTCTGCCCACCATGTGGGTTCTGAGAAATAAGCTCACATCTTCAGACTTTAGTGCAAGTGCCTTTCACAGCTGAATCATCTTGCTGGTCCTATCCTGGTTTTTTGAGATAGGGTCTCTCAATGGTCTGGTACTTACCAATTCAGATAGGCTGGCTGGCCAGGGAGTGCAAAGGAGCCACCTGTTTTCTCCTCCCCAGTGCTCTGATTAAAAGAACATGCTACCATGCCCAGTTTTTAAAGATGTGTGTTCTGGCATCGAACTAAGGTCGAATTCTCACTATACAAACACTTTACTGACTTGAATGTTGTCTGCAGCCAAACCTCAGCACATCATATAATAAAGAGCAAGGAATTGTGCTCTCTCAGAAGATAGGGATAGGTTCCTGTCATTTGCTTCAGGAGGAGAACTGGGTCAGTGAGACTGTAGATCCGAACACAGGTGAGGATGGCAGGCAGAAAGCCCTCTGAGACCATGACCTTTGTTTGAGAAAAGGGGAAACAGAAGTGAGGGAGACTTGCAGGACACGACCTGTATCTGGTTCCTTTTTCTTTTCTTTTTTCAATTTTTGAAAATTTTTTATGTACATGGGTGTTTTGTGTGCATGTGTATCTGTACACCATGTTCCAAGGCCAGAGGAAGGTGTTGAAGTCCCTGGATCTAGAGTTTGTGCGAATTGAGAGCCTTCAGGTGGTTGCTGTTTATTAAACAAGTCCTTTGGAAGAGTGCTCTTAATCACTGAGCCATCTCAGCAGACTTTGGTGTCCAGTTTCTTAAAATGGAATCGCTCAGCCTTCACACAGTTACTGACCTCTGTACTCCAGATCACAGCCTAGAGGCCCAGGATGTCCAAGCTTCTGACACTACAATATTACATTGTCATCTACAAAGTTCATGCTTCAAAGTCCTGCAATAGACCTACCATAAAAATCACCAAAAACTCTTGTATTATTTTCAGTAAGTTTACAAGTTTGTGTTGGGTTTCATTAACAGGTTATATGTGGCTCAGGGATCAAAGGTTGGACACTCTTGGGACTTCCTGTCTTCCAGTGCTCAACATCACACATTCCTCAGCCACTCTCACGCACAGTCTGTGTGCTCTATTGGCACAGAAGCAGCCATCACAAAGACCCCTGATGACTCCTAGGCCTGTGGTTCGGGTGTACATGCATGCGCACACATGCACCATTTCAAGAGTGGGAAACCCTAAAACCAATGCTCAGTTGCATGAAATACCAACAAGAAAGAGTTCAGTTCCCTTTCTGCCTTGGACACTATTTCTCTCTGCCAAGACCGATGGTGGGGTCATCTGGAGATTCCCTCCCTCTCTAAGTCACCTCCCTCTTTTGGCTATGGAGGTCACTGAGGCTGGACACAATGAGTCCTGTTTCAACCCGGGCCCTGCACACATCAGCTCTGTTACCTTGTTGATTCTTAGCCTCCGTTTCCTCATTTTATTCGCCGGAGGCAATTTTCAGGAAAGAGCGGGCAGCCTAAGTGGTATATGCCCCTACTAGCTCCCCTGGGGCCTGCAGAGGGCGATGCAGGGCCACTGTCCACTCATCCCTCAAGCACTTCCCACCCAGAGGCCAAAGACAGCTTGAGAAACTGGAGCCTGCTATGCCTCCAGTGCAGAGCCAGCTGGCTGGATACTCCGGCCTGGCTCTGTCTCCCTCATGTAGACTAAATCCCTGTCCTCTGTAGTTCAGGAGCAATCTTTGTCCCCTACCCAGCTCTAGCCCTAGGCCTGTGTTAGTGCTGCCCTGTCCTGCAGACCTGGGCCTTCCGTTGTGTGAAGCGTTCCTGTATGTTCACTCCCAGAGGGGCATTTAAGAAAAGAATCAAAGAAACAATCCCAGTCAAGTCTAGTTTGATGAAGCAAGGTGTTTAAAGAGTTACTTGCAGAAATGTGGGTGAGGAGAACCTACGGTCGGATACACCACTGAAGAGAATCTCTTTCTCACCTCAACCATGTTAAGTGCACATACATCCTCAGACAGGGGAAGGGCCTTACAAACCCCTGCACTCTGAGAAGTTAGTGGACTCAGCTTTCTGCAGCACTTGTGTGGGTAATCACTGCTGCTGAAAGCTCAAGAGGGCAATGAGCATGTCCTGCTTGGTGGATGACATTCCATGGCACCCTTCCAGGCAGGTGACCACTGTTAGAGTAAGAACTGTAGAGAGCTCCGAGTCTCCCCGTTACACCTCACAGTGTGCAATGGCCAAATTAGCCAGTGGTAGTTGATTAAGCGCCTACTATGTGCCAGGGACTAGACTTGATGCTGGCACATAGCAGGGACATCAAGTCCCAGGTGCTGCCACATCTGAGTGGCACTTGATGGAGCTCACAGAGGAGCAGGGACGCCCAGAAAGCAGGCATTGCCCAGGGACCTGTACTCAGCAGCCCCTGGCAGAAAGGGCAGAAAGGTTAGGGCTGTTCTAGCCTAGTAGTAAGATGATGGCCTAGCCTGAACATGGTTCTGGGTTCTACCTCCAACATGGTAAACATTCAAGAGGCAGATAGAGGAAATATAATATTCAAAGTCATGGACAAGAAACTCATGAGACTTGAAGAATTAACAATTGAGAAGACAAGTCAGGGAGGAGAGAATCTTGGGGAGAAGGAAGAATAATGTTCATGAAAGAAATGGCTCTCACCTTAAAGTGGAGAAGATGGAGCTTACTTTGGAACCAAATATGAGTTCTCATGACCCAGGAATTTAAGTTATACCAAAGTCCATGTTCCAATATGGAGGCAGTTTCATGAAGCTTTTAGTAACCAAACAAAGAAAGTCACAAATTGAGGCACTTTTCAAATACCTTGTTGGGAACATTAGGTAGCCAGGCAAAGGGAAGAGATCTCTGCTAGAGGTCTCAGATGCACGCTGATGGCACCACCTTTTGGTTGGAAGGAGCTAGGTATCTGTTTGCACATTCCATAGGATTCATATACTGATCACAAAGATGTTAGTTCACACATAGACAAGGGTGGCAAATGGCTCTCAATTGGGCTAAAGATGGCCCAAGACTTGGAACATTCCAGACCCCACAATCACAGAAGTTTTTATCGCCTAATCGACCCTGGAGAAGGCTCAGTGGAAGACTCAGCTTCTCCAAGGACTTCCATTCACAAGAGCATCTGGATAGCAGCAGAACAGCAGCTGGGAGGCTGTCTTAGCTACCTTGCCCACCAGGGCTACCAAAGGTGTGGCAAGTAGTAACCGAGGGAAGGAAAGCCGCATTTTGGCTCCGAGTTTGAAAAGTCATTTTACAGTGGTGGGGATGACATGGCAATGGGGGCCATTCTGGATTTGGCAGCAGGACTGTGAGGCTGCTAGGCCCCTCAGGGAAGATTGGGAAGCAAAAACAGGACAAGAAAATACATCCTGTTCCGCAAACATCCACCCCCTTCTCCTGGACCCTCGCCTCCTAAAGGCTCCTCCTCTTACCCAAACGACTCCCCCAGCTGAGACCAAGTGTTCAAGAGCGCGAGCCTGCAGGGACATTTCACATCCAAACTGTAGCAGAAACTGTGCTGTTTGCTTTTGTCACCCTGACGCAGGCTAAAGTCACCCGGGGAAGAGGGAACCTCAGCTGAGGAATCACCTCTATCAGGATGGCCTGTGGACATGTCCGTGGGAGGTTTTCTCGATTAATGATTGATGTGAGGGGCTCAGTCCAGCACTGGTGGTGTCATCCTGAGCTGTGTAAGAAAGCAAATCAGCAAAAAGTGCTCCTACATGGCCTTGGCTTCAGTTCCTGCCTCGGTTTCCCTCAACGATGCTTCCTCCCCATCCTCCTCCCTCTCCCCTTTCTTCCATACTCTCTCTGCTCTCCTTTCCATCATCCTCCCTCTTCCCCTTCGTCTGAACCTTACATTACTCCAAGCAACAATCATACTTACAGTTTAAATAGTCCTGGCAAGCTTTTTTTTGTTTTTATTTATGTTGTTGCAAAATGTGACTTAAATTTATAAAGGTTTTCTTAGTCAACCAAGGAACGACAGTTTGTTGGAAAAGAAGATTCTCTGTGTTGTACAAAGAAACTCATGAATGAAATGAAGGAACCTGGCAAGGAAGTTCCTTTTTATAACAGGGTGTCCCAAGATCAAACCCAAACTAGTAAGCACACTGGTGTCTTAAGTACTGGTTTCTTCCTGTGGCAAACACCATGACCAAGGTTACTTATAAAAGAAAGGGTTTAATCTGGGGGATCACAGTTCCAGAAATATTGCCCTTGATAGGATGGGCTAGCTACCTTTGACTGAAAAAACAGTTCTTTAAATGTGTATTTTTGATTATTGCATTTTGGTTGTGTCCTCACATGGTGTCTACAGCTTCTTATAACAACTTCTAAGTCACCTTTGATGGAGTGGTGTGTGTGTACAATACTTGGACGTTTTGACACACTGAATTTTCATTAGGTTCTAATCTGAGTGACTTTGTTCTTCCTACTTGTCTCTGCCTTTGGTGGGCATCAATGACAGTGACAAATTTTTGTACTTATTTCACACTGGAAGCATCACATGATTTGTTAATTTTTTTCAGTGCGGATTCCTTGGCACCTTCCACATCCAGGCATTGTCTTAGATGCTGGGAAGGGCTCCCAGCACTCAGCAAGACCCATGCTTTTTGTGGGAAATGGACCAGTTTTATGCTAGTTGCTCTCTTATTGCTACCCCTCCCCCGCACCACAAGTCTCCTGGGGATGCTGTTTAAAGAGCAAAGTTAGAGAATAAGAATTTCTCAAGGAGTGTCAGCAGATTAGGTGGTGATGGAACACCATAATGCAGTCCACTTTGGGGCTGCTGCATTGGGTCTCCTGCCTCCCTGGCATCAGCACATTCAGAAGGCAGTCAGTAAGCCAGGACGGGAGCTTTGTAAAGAAACCCAGTGAGCAATGGTGCTGTGTGTTCCGGGTCCTGAGGCATCAATCAAGATGAAACATGGTTTTGCTCCTGTCTTTGAAGAATCTGAAGTTTCTGGGAGGGGCTGGCAAGGAGGAAGTCGGGCTGTTTGCTCAGGGTCAGCACATGCCAATGTTATAGATGTGGGTCAGAGTCCAGAGGACACACGGTGAGTTCTCCAGATTCTGGTGTACCACCACCACCACCACCACCACCAAACAACAACAACAACGTGGTAGAAACAGGTTTTTAAGAGAGTTCTCCAGAGGGTGGTAGTGTACCAGAGACTGTGGGTCATTAAGCCATGTTCCTCTGGGTTCCTGCCTCCAGGTTTCTGCCTTAAGTTCTTGCCCTGGTTTTCCTCAGTGTTGAATTGTGACCTGAGAATCATAAGGAGAAATGAACTCTTCCTTCCTCAAGCTGCCTGTAGGTCATTATAAGAAACATTAATTTTCATCTTTTCTGTCAAATACTATAAAGATTTTGTGTATGACAATGAATTTACATTTTTAATCTCCCCCACCTAGTAAGACTTTTATGCAAGTTTTTTTTTATATCTTCCACCTTGTAAAACTTTTGTGCAGATGTTTTGCTCTCCTCTTGCCTGATAACACTCTTGTTTACACAGCAGCTCTGCAGCATCCTCTGAACTTAGATAGTTGGCCAACTTCTTCCTGCTTTCCTTCATCTCCTTTAAAGTTAGCCAATCACAACATCTTTAAACCAGAATTTTCTATACTCTGTTATTGGAAGAACATTATTATCTCTAAGCGATCACATAGACAAAGGTCAGAAATCAAATTAGAAGAAAATGTAAGCATTAATTATAAAAAACTAATTGTATTAGTCAGGGTTCTCTAGAGGAACAGAACTGGTAGAATGAATGTGTATGTGTGTGTGTGTGTGTGTGTGTGTGTGTGTGTGTGTGTGTGTGTGTGTGTGGTGTTATTAGAATGGTTTACAGGCTACAGGCTGTGGTCCAGCTAGCCCAACAATGATTGTCTACCAACATAAGATTCAAGAACCCAGTAGTTGTTCAGAGCATGAGGCTGGATGTCTCACCTGGTCTTCAATACATCCTGGAATCCTGAAAAAGTAAGATTTAATGCCAGTGAAGGAAAACTTGTCAGCGAGAGCAAGTAGGCAAAAAGCCAGCTTCCTTCTTCTGTGTCCTTTATATAGGCAGCCACAAGAAGGTGTGGCCCAGATTAAAGGTGGATCTTCCCACCTCAAAAGATCTTGGGTCTTCCCACTTCAAATTAAGAAAAAATCTCTCACAGGTATACCCAGCTGCTTGGGTTTTGGTTAATTCCAGAAGTAGTCAAGTTGACAATCAAGAATAGCCGTCACACTAACTAACCACACAAAAGATGGTGAGGCGAGGTCAGCCAATGGGGAAAAGACATAGTTATCACCTGCATTAGAACAAAACCAAGTGTGTACTTCCTGTCTTGCATGTTTGTCCTTCTGCTTTTGTGAATCCTGATCAGAAGTAAAGAGATCGGGGCAGGTTTTCCATTACCAAGGCTTAGAGACTTAGTGGCAGGTGGTGGGTGTGGTTGCTGGTGAAGATGCTATAATTTGAATCTGATGTATTCCCCAAAGGCCCATGTGTTTAAGGCTTATTACGTGTGGGACTTCGGGGCATGCTGGAACCTTCAAAAAGTAGGGCCTGCTTATAGGTGCTAAGTAATTAGAGACATTTACTCAAAGACAGTTGTCATACTCCGTACCCCTCCCATCTCCTCTACTTCTCCTAAAGATAATGATTAATCTTAATGTTACCTCGATTAATTTAGAGTCAACAAGGAGACACACCTCCGGCAAAGGAAGAAAACCTTCTGAGACCTGCGTTCCTCACTTTCTGTTTCCATGTACTGTGATGAGACCAACCATGAGCTCCTATACCAAGGCTGGAACCCCAGGCACAGTGCCTCCCCTGCCATGACACTCGACACTGAGTAGACCCCCCCCAAAATGCTTCCTGTTAGGTATTTGGTTGAAAGGGAAAAAAAGGACCAATTTATTGGGTCCTGTGGGGTGAGGAATTTTCCTCCATTGTATATTCCCCTTCCTCTTCACCTAGATCAGTGGTTCTCAACCTGTGGGTCTGGACCCCTTTGTCCGTCAAATGACCCTTTCACAGGGGTTGCCTAACACAATAGAAAAGCACAGATATTTACATTACAATTCATAACAGTGGAAAAATTACAGTTATGAAGTAGCAATGGAAATAACTGTGTGGTTGGGGGTCACCACAACATGAGAAACTGTATCACAGGGTCTCAGCACTAGGAAGGTTGAGAACTCTGATCTAGACTGTCTTAACACAGGAGGACCAGACTCTCACATCCCTACCATCAACATTTCCCCTCAAACTATAAGCTAAACTAACCCCTTTCTTAAGTTGCCCAGGCATTTTGTTACAGCAGGAAGCTGGCAACTGCAGCCTGAGACCCCAAGTCCCAACTGTGGCTGTTGTGATCGGACTCTAGCCATGAGCTAGCAGGGCATCGAGTGAGCAGCCTATGCACTTCAGAGCAATGTCACCTCCCTGATTTTGATGGTGTGTTATCCCACAGAAAACATAATTGTTGCGCGAAACTGAACGAAAGGTGCAAAAGACTTCTTCACGCTGTTTTTCGAGACTTCCTGTGAGTCTGTAATTATTTTAACATGAGAAGTTTAAAGCATGACAAAAAAAAAAAAAAGAATCCACAAAGACCCTAAGTAAAATTTTTCTCCCCCACATGGGAAGTGAGGTGAGAGAGAGTCAGAGGAAGAGGAAATTCACAATTAGCAGGTGTTTTCTCCTAATTGACTGTATTCAGACACTGAGAACGGAAGAGGCAAACAGGAAAGGGGAAGGGCGAGGTGAAGGGAGGGCTCACACTTTCAAGACCAGCACAGCCCAGGCTTGCTTTTGCAGAGGGTGTTAGGGGAGCTGTGGGGATCCTAGAGTAGCAGAAAGCATCAGGGAGGATCAAGGCTCAGCAGAGGAGGCTCCCAAGTCACTTCCATGGCATGGGAGTACTACAACCTATGAAAGCCCTTCCTGTATTCATGCATATACTGTGGTGTGTGTGGGCCAGGAAACCTTATCATCAGAGATCCAGGGAGAAGGCTGGTTTCCATGGAGTGATACATCCTGTCAAGTCGACGATCACTATTATAAGTAATCACCAGCTCCTGGAGATTCAGATTGGACAGAGCCAGGCCCCCTGAGGAGACACAGGCACAAGATGAATCAGGTCTCAGTCTGCTGTCTTCAGAGGTGTCACCATACCTAAGCTGTGTCAACTCACCTGCAGGGTAGGCTAGGATGTGAGACATTTAGGAAACTCTTTCGATAGATTATCTTCATATGTATTTAGGGGCCAGCCTGGGCGCTGAAGAACTGGGGCAGAGGAGTACACAGTTGGGCAGGCTCAGCTGTCTTCATCTGTCTCAGGAATGCATTTCCTCTTTGACCCCAGCTTTTAAACTCCACCCAGAGAAACAGGTTTGCTTCCCATTGGATACTGCGGCAGCCCCTGGGACTCACCCCTGTCCTGGAGGCCTAGCAAAATCTCCCCTCCAAAAATGGTGTGTGTTCTTCCAGACATGCCACAGAGGACATGATTTTCTTGTCTCATCTGTTGCTTCACACAGATATGGAAATGGAGGTTTAGATGCTTTAAGGTAGACACTATCCTCAAATGTCATATGCCCAGTCCAGGTTAACTTGGGGTTGGGTGTAGTTGGGAGCCAAGCAGGCTTTAGGACAGTGGTTCTCAACCCATGGGCCTCAACCATAGGAAAACACAAATGTCCGACTGTCTTAGGAACCCCCAACCAGAAATTTATTTTCGTTGTTACTTCATCACTGTAGCTTTGCTGCTGATTGAGTGGCGTCTCAGTTCCTAAGGCCATCAGAATGTGTGTTTCCTGATGGTCGTGACCCACAGGTTGAGAACCATTGCTCTAGGACCTATGCTATGATGTCCTGCAGAGCGTTGGAGCAGGAGCTGCTCTCGGCATGTACAGCCAAGGGCCCGGGGTGGGAGCAGATCTAATTCGGTGTTATAAAACCCGCTCACTGCATATATTTGAATGCAGAATTAGTCTCCCCATCAGGCTGGAAAACTTTATAAAATGTCATAGTTACTGTGTGATGGCGAGGTGAGGAGTGCACTCTCATGCTGTGCTATCCAGAGGCAGTTTGACGTGTGGGATCCTAAACTTTAAACAGAAAGCCCTGGACTCTATAGTTCAGGGCCTGAGAGTTTAGCCTGAGGAAATAATTAGGGATGCGGAGTTAGACCTACATGAAAAACATAGGACCTAACTGCAAATGTGTTGGAAAAGTAGTATCAGAATTCGTGCACTAGGGTTCAGAAGCTAGATCCAACTTGTTTAGGTCAAAGACCGTCCTGCCCTTTCTGAGGGTCAGCTGACATATTAGTCATGGTTCTCTAGAGGAATAGAGCTGATAGAATGAATATATATATATAAAATATTCATATATAGGCATGTATGCTTGCATGTGTGTATGTATGTATAGTCTATTAGACGGCTTACTGGCAGTGGTCCTCGTAGTCCAATGATGGCTGTCTCACAAGGGAAAGGTTGAGAACCCAGCAGTTGTTCAGTCCCTGAGGCTGGATGTCTCAGCAGCTCCAGACTGGCACTGGTGTCCTGGAGGAGACCTGCTGGTCTTCAGTCTATGCTTGAAGCCCAAAGAAGTTGGTTCTAATCCCTGTGAAGGAGTGCCTCGGAACATGCCAACAAGAGAGCAAATAGCCAAAAGTAAAGCTATGTGTGGGAATTAATAAAAAAAAAAGGTCAGAGGCCATGAATTTGAGAGAAAACATGAACATGGGAGAGGGAGGAAATTATGTAATTATATTTTGATTTAAAAAATAACGAAAATAAAGAAAAAAAGAAAAGGAAAGTTCCTTTCTTCTGCTTTCTTTTATCTAGGTTGCTACCAGAGGGTGTGGCCCAGATTAAGTCTGGGTCTTCCTGCTTCAAATAACCTGACTAAGAAAATCCCTCACAGAAGTGCCCAGCTGCTTGGGTTATAGCTGATTCAAGTGCAGTCAAGTTGAGGACCATGGTTAAACATCACATCTGACTTCCCAAAAGACAACTGAAGGATCCTAGGGTTATACCCATCTTTGGAGCTTCTTGGTGTCAGTGTTGGGTCTTGATTTCAACACAAGTAGGAGCTCCTCTGAAGACTGAGAGCAAGTCTCAAAGTTCACACCTAAGACCAAGAGTGAGGGGTCTTGGATACATAGCCACCCCTACCAAACCCTGGCTATAGTCCTGGGTTATAAGTTCTCCCTTGTGCAGTGCCCCATGGAAGTTGCGGGAGGAGGTTGCTGAGTTGGTAAAATATTTGTTGAACAGCGTGAGAATGTGAAGTTGATCACTAGCAGCACCCATGTAGAAATCCAGATAGGGTGGTGTGGACTCATGATTCTAATGCTGGGCAAGGAAAGGTGGGTAGCTTCCTGGGTTTGTTGTTAAATAGCCTAGTAAATCTAGGTTCTGGTGGATGTATTGCTCCTGAGTAATGACATCTGAGGTTGACCCTGACCTCATTTGCATGTATACTCCCACATAATAGCACGCACATGCGCACGTGCGCGCACGCGCGCGTACACACACACACACACACTCACACACACAGAGAGACAGAAAGACAGAGAGAGAGAGGGCTGAAAATAGGGGTTATGGAAAAAGAAGGAATTCTGAAGACCAAATGACAATGTAAAAAATGCAGAAAATATTTTGTATAGTCTATGGTGGAAACCTCTTGATATGGAGTCAGTGCCTTACTTTATGCTTCATGTATTTAGTATAACCAAAAAAAAAATCACTATCACATAAAATCTATGAAGTTGGTGTCATGCTGGGCCTGGTGGCCACCTCTGCAGACAGTAGCTCAAGGGCATTGTCCCCCGTTCCCAAGGTTGTCCAACCAGGGTCAAATTCAGGACCTTGCTTTGGTGGCTAAGGGAGGAGGCTTTTCCAGGGACCAAGAAGGAATCTATCCCAGGACCCAGCTCCTTTAAAGAGGGCCATTGTAAGAAAGGCCGAGTGTAGACCCATGACCCCAGTTCATTCTTATAGTAAAGACCTTTCCCTTCCCAGAGACCGTGTGTGATAGTCAACACTGTGAATTTGGCAGGAACTAGAATCCCAGGAGAGCGTGGGTGTGTCTGTGAGGGACGCTTCTAGATAGACTGAGGTGGGAAAACCCACCCTAAATGTGGTATGCACCACGCTATGAAGTGTTCAGTTGAATAAACATGAAAAAGCCAGCAGGGTGCCAACATTTCTTCATCTCTCTGCCTGCTGTATGACCAGCTGCCACCTGTAGCCATGTCTTCCTCATCATCAGCATGGGCTTTGCCCTCAAATTAGGAGCAAAAGTAAATCCTTCTTAAAGTTGCTTTTGTTGGGTACTTATCACAGCAATGAGAAAAGTGCCTAATTAATACACTGGGTCTTTTATTGGCTTCGCTAGTTTGCTTTCTATTGCTGTGACACACACCATGACCAAAAGCAACTGGCGGGGGGTATTTGCCTGACGAATCCTGTGGTCCTGGTGTCTCCCATCTACTGGGGTCTCTACTGTGACTGAGGCTTCATCCTCCCCAGTGGTCTCCTAGCCTCCCTTCAGGGACTCTAACCCTGCCACAAGATGCCATGCTCCAGATTCTTTCCAAGAGCTGAAGCTGTACCTTCACAATGACCTCACACAGTGCCAAACCCTTGCCGATTCCCAGGATTCCCTTGTGCCTTCAAAACCAGTATCATCAGGGAGACTCTGACACAGCACCGAGTTCTGCTGCCAACACTCATTGGTGCTGGCGTCTTGGTAATCACAGCTGAGTTCCAGTGCTAGCTAACCAGCATCCATTGTCTCAGTAAAGCAATTATTTCAATTTCACAGATTCTTAACCCAAATATATCACATGAACAGTCCCTACAGAGTCTTCGCTTCCCTCTGAGATCTCACAGGCCAGACTTCCATTCTCTTAACTCTCTTCTCTTCTGAGCTTCCACATGACAGCTCACGCAGCTGTGAGCACTCAATGTTTGTTCCCAGCCCAGAGTTCCAAACCCTTCCACAATTCTCCTTGAAATGACAGGTCGTGTCTGTGACAGCAACAGCCCACTTCCTGGTACCAATTTTCATTTCAGTTTGCTTTTAGTACTGTGCTATGTACACTATGCCCCAAAGCAACTTCGGGAGGAAAGGGGTATTTGGCTTACACATCCCGATCACAGTCCACCACTGAGGGAGGTCAAGGCAGGAACTCACGCAGGGGCAGAGAGAGGGACCACGGTGGAAAGATGCTTGTTGACTTGCTTTCCTATGTAACCACGGGTCACCCGGCCAGCAGTGGTATTGCCCACAGCGTACGGGGCCCACTCTCATCAGTCATCAATAAAGAATGCCCCACAGACACACCCTCAGGCCAGTCTGATGGAGGCAGTTCCTCAACAGTACCCCCTTCCCAGGTGAGCGAGTTTCTGTCAAGTTGACAAATGCCAAGCGGTTTGGTGTTTCTGCCAGCTGGAATCGCAGAGTTGACGACCATGCCCATCAATTCTGGTTCTCAGTGTCCTAATTCCTAAAACCAAGAGGTTAAGAAAGAACTTCAGATGAAAAGAGTGGGAAGCAGAGCAGTGCCGCTCCGATCAGAGCAGGCTAGGCGCGTTTGGAAATGGATCTCGGCGGCCTTGCCTCTGCGCAGCAGACAGGTGCCCAGAGGCGGGCTCGGATTTACCTCCAAATGCCAAACCCACTTTGCGGCAGGGATTGGACAGCTGTCTGAGTGCCTATCCAGCTGTGCCTGGAAGACTCCAGGCAGTGCAGGGAGGAAGCAGCTCTTGAGAGCCTTCCCACCCGCCCACAGTCTGCAATATCCTGACAGGTACCAAGGGTGGGTGTCTGTAGGTTGCCCAGTGTGGATCAGGGCGGCAATTAACTCTGCAAGTAAGGCATGCTGAGAAGGATGCCCAGGTAAAGGCCTGGCCTGGATGCTGCTGGGAAAACTGCCCTCAGCAGCTCTCATTGATCGGCTTCCCGTGAGCAGTCTTGCTGGGTAGGGTTTGGTTACATATCATTCTGACCATAAAACCACACATTAGTAAGGGTATCTAATCTATTAGTTCTAATTAATTATAGAATGTGTCCAGCTGTGGGATGTGGCTTCCCCCCCTTTGACTATATTTAGAAATAGTTCAGTGATTGAAAAAAATAATAAAAGGCATGTGTACATGTATACGGGAGCTGCGAGGCAAAGGGTTAGAGAAAGAGCAAGTTTTGGGGGTCAGTATTAAATGGTCCTCAGTGCCATACCACTTCCTCCAGGAAAAAGACCTCTTTGTCCACAGTCCACCCTTCCCCATACCCTCCAACTCCATCTGGCTGTCTCTTGGCCTCCCAGGCAAAGAAAATAGACAACAGTTCACCTCTTTGGGGGGCCTCGGGTGGGACTGAGAAGGTGCAACAAGACTTACTTCCCTGGATGGCAGGGTAGAGGGGGCGGTGGCAGAGAGAGAAGAAAGCAGAAGGCTATGGCACATTTCAGAAATTCTAGGGCCCAGCCCCTGGTTAGAGTCTTTCATAAGATGGAGAGATGCCCCTCTACTGGGGGAAGTCTAGTGCTCTGAGTGTTGAACCGTTGATGAAATTTGTCTCTTTTTTTTTTGAAAAAAAATATTGTTGCTATTATCATTATTTGAGTGTGGTGTGTGGTGTGTGTGTGTGTGTGATATGTGTAGTATATGATGTGTGTGAATGTGGGAACACTGGTGTCATGGTATATACGTGGAGGCCAGAGCCGGTTTTCTCCTTACCCCACTGTGGGTTACTGGGTAGAACTCAAGTCATGAGCCATACCATGGCAAGTGTTTTTACTTATAGACTCATCTCATTGACCCCCCAATTTTTCTTTCTGTAGCCTCTGTATAGTAAGCTTTATGACATTGTACTATCAATGTACCTGAGGGAGTTAAGTTGGACACACAAATGGGTTTTGGAAGTTCCAGTACAATAAATACTAAGTAGGCTCACTGAGCAGTGGTGGTGCAAGCCTTTAATCCCAGCACTTGGGAGGCAGAGGCAGGTAGATCTCTATAAGTTCAAGGCCAGCCTGATCTATAGGACAGCTAGGGCTGTTACATAGAGAAACCCTGTCTCGAAAACCTAAAAAAAAAAAGACTCGGTCGGCCCATCACTTTGGGTCTCTGCTGAGAGTGACAGCAATAATGGGAGACCACTTAGTGGAGATATCTCCCTATCTCATGGAGAGAGAGCAGAAGAGGATAAGGAAGGGACTAAGACCCCATAATACACTTCAAGGACACCCCCCAGTGATGGCTAATATTGAGCGACACAAATCTAGAATAAACTTGACACAATCTAGAATAACATAGGAGACTCCTCTGGGCACATCTGTGATAGAGTTTTTAGACTGGGCTAATAGAGGTGGGAAGATCCACCTTAACTGTCCTTGCTACCATCCCATGGGCTGTGGTCCTAGACTGAATCAAAAAGAGAATGGTTGCTGAGTACCGCCATTCATCTCTCTCTGCTTCCTGACTGGATGCAATGTGACCAGCTGACTCACTCTCCTGTTGCCATGGTTTCCCTATTATGATGGACTGTACCATTAAATTGTGAACCCAAATAAATCTTTCCTTAAGCTGCTTTTGTCTGTAGTTCGACTTTCTTTGGACCACCAACTCCCGAATAATGACATGGAAACATTTGGTTAATTAAATTAATTAAAATTATCAAATTTTTAAATTATTAATTTTATTAATATATTTATTAAAATGAAAGATTGGCTTTAGCTTAGGCTTGTTCCCAACTATCTCTTAAAATGTAAATTTACCTGTTTATATTAATCTACACTCTGCCACAGGGCTTGTTACCTCTCCTCCATACCCTATGTCCCACTTCCTCCACATCTCCTTGGCTAATCCCTGCCTCTTAGATTTTTCCTCGAGTTCCTCTCTCTCCCGGGAAGTCTCACCTATCCTCTCCTGCCTCACTATTGGCCATTCATATTTTTATTAAACCAATCAGAAGGTGCATTAGGCAGGCGAGGCAGGACAGACCATCTTCACACAGTGGGGTCAAATAGCCCACAACATTTGTCAGGATTTTCTCATAGCAATGACAAAGTAACTAGAACACCCTTCAGTGATCTAAGGACCATAGACTCCCTCTCCTAAAGGTACCTGCCCTTCCCAATAGTATCCCTAAAATCCAGCAGCCTCCCTGCCCGGGGTTTAGTAGGGAAGTAATGTCTTTGTTACCAGTTACTCTCAGGGACAAACTGAAGCTGATCGCTGTGTATCAGTGATGCGGCTTCCGAGTTGGGACGGTGTTAGGGACATTAGTAGCTGAAGGACTGGCACCTGTGTGAATGACAGTTCCTGGAGATAAATCCCTCCCCGCTCTGGGACTGTATCTTTGCTCTCCATGTCTTCCTACCCTTCCCCTCCCTTCACTTCTCTCTGTGTCTCCACACACATTTTATTGCTCGGAGCTGTGGTTCTACGAAGAGGGTAGAGGAAGTTTCCAGAGGCCTGAAGGTCAGCTGGGGCTGGGATCCTTCAGGAAGGCTTTGAGCCAGGCCAGGGCCCAAAGGGAGAGGAGAGATGTGAGGAAGAGGTCAAGGGGCCATCTGAGTCCTCAGGGCTCCTGTGGCTTGGCATTTTCTCTGAACTTGAAGGAAGTTCCTAGGTTTGATAAATGGAGAGCAGGCTGCTCAGATCCGTTCTCCCTGTTTTAGAAACAGCACTGGGGTTTCAAGAAAATAACCACAGAATCTGAAGTATCTCAGCATTACAGAAAAGGCTTGCTTCTGCAGAAGGGTGAGTGACCATGCCAAACCTAGCAGGCAAGAACAGCCAGAGGGTCCCAGTGGGCTTTAATCCCTAAGACAAAGAGGTCCGGGGGCTCACTTCCAGTCATCAGAGCTTGGTCTCACATTTAAAAAATTATTTAATTCTTCTCTCATACATTGTATCCTGAACACAGTGGTCCCTCCTCCCTCCCCTCCCTTCCCTCCAGGTCCCTCCCCCACCTCCCTTCTCCCCCAGATTTTCATGCAATTCTTTACTTTAAAGCAGCAACACTGATAAGCAGAATGTAGTTTTAAGCATCAAGTTCAATCTTGAGCACGTATTTTGATTTCAATAAGTCATGACCCTGGAGGAGCTTGAGTTTTTGCCAAGTGACTGCTTTACAATTTTTTAAAATAAAGATTTTTTTCTTATTTAACCCTTTGGTAGGAAGGCCAGTACATTTCGGGTACATGCTCCACACATAAGTGGAATAGGAAGCACAAAGTGGCTGTGCTTGGATTGGTGACTAAGGGGTGTGGGGGACGAGAGAGTCCATTAGTGAGTTAGGGGTGCTGGGCGTGGGAGGGTGTGGGTCCATGAAAAGCCTTCCTTAATTCTCCCGATGTGTCTGCCTGGCTTTCCAGGTGTTCCTCCTTGGTCACCTCTGGCTTCCAGTCAGCCCTCAGCGCTCTTGGCGTCCACCACAGTACATTCTTCAGGCTAACCAAGAATGACCTTCTCTACCAGAGCCCCCTGGCACCCACCGCACCCTCACTAGCGTGGCTTCTCACAATCTATTACTTTCTGTTAAAAACATTTGCGCCAACTGAATTAGGAATTTTACAGACCACCCCTACCCAGTAATCTAGAGGCGAGAGATGCCTGGAGCTTCCACACAGGTAGCGTTTCCTCTAAGGGTTTTAGAAAAGAAATCTGTGGCCTCTTCCTTACCTTAGTCCTGGCCAAATTCGAAGACTCTAAGAAGCCTTTGAGGAAGCTGTGATTGTTTGCTTTCAGGAGTGCGCTGCATCCTGACTGGGTGAGTGCTGGGGTTCTGGTGTTCTGGGCCTCACTGGGGACTTTGAAGAACCTTTAGTAGTCCTTATGAGAGTGTGCATGCTAACTCAGCGTCCTGGGTTAGCTGAACTGGATCCTGCTGGAGTTTGGTCAGAGAGAACATAGGAGTTTTCCTGGCAAGACCATTGTACTGTGGGTGCTACATGGCCCTACATGGCCCTACATGGCTCTACATGGCTCAACATGGCCCAGACCACCTTATTCACCACTCCCTGCTCTCCACTACAGTGACAAGGTCCTAGCATGTGTTCTTGCAGGCCCAGGAAGCCCTGAAGGTCCTCCCAGAAACTTTCAAAGTACCATCCAGGAGTCCCATGGAGAAACAAAGGCACATTGTGACCAAGAATTTTATCAGTTCTGGAAAACCAGCCAAGCACTAAGGTCTTGGTCTCCTTTGATGCTCTTCCCTGCTCACGACCTTGAAGGAGCCAACATGGAAGGACAAGATTCATGGAGACCAGAGAAACGGATGGTGTCCTCCTTTCTGCTCTGCCCAACCCCCACCCTCCAGTCCTATGGGCCACTCCGGAGGCAGGACTGGGACCGGTTAATGTTCTTGGGCTACTACGGGAATATATGTCACCACTGCCCCCCACCCCCACCTAAAGAAGTTCTGAAAAAACAAGACTTAGCCCATTGCAAATAACTGTTTTAATTTCTCACTAGAATAATGTATACAGCAAAAGCGAAGGATTTCTTTTGCAACTCAGAAGTAACTGGTACCCTGGCAATGGCCTTCTTAGAACAAAAGAGAAACAATGTGGCTTAATCAGAGCCCGTGTACACACACATAACCTTGTCACATTCCTGTGGCCTCAATATCATAGTGTCACAACAACCCTATCATGTTCCCGCAGCCTTAGTGTCAAAACACCCAATGAAAATGTACGTTACCATATAAGAGCAGTCATTCTCAGCCTTCCTAATGCTGCAACCCTTTAATATAGTTCCTCATGCTGTGGTGACTGCCCCCCACCCCAACCATTAAATAATTTCATTACTATTTCATAACTGCAAATTTGCTACTGTTATGACATAATGTAAATATCTGTTTCCTGATGGTCTTAGGTGAGCCCTGTGAAATGATCAATCGACTCCCAAATGGGTGGTGACCCACAGGTTGAGAAATGCTGATATTAGAGGCACAAACGGTCTCAAAATTTATATATGGAAAAGCCCTATGGTGCCCCGGGTTCAGACTTTGGATTTAAATTCACTGAGCCAGTGGTGGCGTGAATCAAGTTGCTTCCTTGTAAAAAGCCTGAGCCCCATCCCTGAAGTCAACCTGGCCGCAAACAGGTTGGCGGGAAGGGTTGCAAACATTTGGAAAAGTGTCTTGGGACATGCATGAGTGAGCAGCAATCTGATGATGGTCTATAGTTGCCGAGGAAGCTGGATGATGTATGGGATTCTCTAATTTCGAGGCTCATTTGAAATTACTTTAAGAAACATTTTTGAGTATGTATGAAAAAGCTTTAAGGAAATCTGCTACTTTGCATCCCCTCACCCCTGAAATGATGTTTCTTTTTACTACATGGGAACACTGTTTCTATATGTTGTCTTTCTTCTGAGTTATACAGATTGATGTGTCATTATCTCTTCTGAATTGAAACATTCCCTCCTACAGAGAGGCTCCTTTACACTCAAGAAATAAACAAATTTGCACAGCTTAGGAAGTCCACAGATCTCACAAATCTCAGGAAGTTCCTGAAGCTTACAAGACGCACAGAATCCCATCCCAAGGTTATAAAAGAACTAACAATTGCAGGAGAGAGGAGACTCTGAGATTGGTGGAGCTTCCTGCAAGTTGTACAGAGAGCTCCAGGGATGTGCTTTTCATGTGTTATCACTCATGCTGGGGTGAGCTTTTTGGTGAGTCTGAGTCACCTGTGCTGCTATAAGAAACCCCTCACACTGAAATCAACAAAATAGAAACACAGAAAACAATCCAAAGAATAATGAAACAAGAGCTGGTTCTTTGAGAAAATCAACAAGATTGAAAAACCCCTATCCAAACTAATCAAACGGCAGAGAGAGAACACGCAAATTAACAAGATCAGAAATGAAAAGGGGGACATAACCACAGACACTGAGGAAATTCAGAAAATCATTAGGTCTTACTACAAAAGCCTGTATGCCACAAAATTGGAAAATGTAAAAGAAATGGACATTTTTTAAGATAAGTACCATATACCAAAATTAAATCAAGGCCAGGTGAACAATTTAAATAGACCTATAAGTCGTGAGGAAATAGAAGCTGTCATCAAAAACCTCCCAACCAAAAAAAAGCCCAGGACCAGATGGTTTTAATGCAGAATTCTACCAGAACTTCCAAGAAGAGCTAATACCTATACTCCTTAATGTGTTTCCATAATAGAAACAGAAGAGTCATTGCCAAACTCTTTTTATGAAGCTACAGTTACCCTGATACCAAAACCACAAAAGACTCAACCAAGAAAGAGAATTACAGACCAATCTCACTCATGAACATTGATGCAAAAATTCTCAATAAAATACTGGCAAACTGAATCCAAGAACACATCAAAAAATTAACCATTATGATCAAGTAGGCTTCATCCCAGAGATGCAGGGCTGGTTCAACATATGAAAATCTATCAATGTAACCCATCATATAAATAAACTGAAAGGAAAAAAACCATATGATCATTTCATTAGATGCTGAAAAAGCATTTGACAAAATTCAACACCCATTTATTATAATGGTCTTGGAGAGATTAGGAATACAAAGTTCATACCTAAATATAATAAAAGCAATATACAGCAAGCCAACAGCTAACATCAAATTAAATGGAGAGAAACTTAAAGCCATTCCACTAAAATCAGGAACAAGACAAGGCTGTCCACTCTCTCCATACCTCTTCAATATAGTTCTTGAAGTTCTAGCAATAGCAATAAGACAACATAAGGAGATCAAGGGGATTCGAATTGGAAAGGAAGAAGTCAAACTTTCGTTATTTTCAGATGATATGATAGTGTACATCAGTGACCCCAAAAACTCTACCAAAGAACTCCTACAGCTGATAAACACCTTCAGAAATGTGGCAGGATACAAGATCAACTCAAAAAAATCAGTAGCCCTCCTATACACAAAGAATAAAGAAGCAGAGATACACCTTACATGATAGCCACAAATAGCATAAAGTATCTTGGGGTAACACTAACCAAGGAAGTGAAAGATCTATTTGACATGAACTTTAAGTCTTTGAAGAAAGAAATTGAAGAGGATACCAGAAAATGGAAGGATCTCCCATGCTCTTGGATTGGTAGGATCAACATAGTAAAAATGGCAATTCTACCAAAGGCAATCTATAGATTCAATGCAATCCCCATCAAAATCTTCACAGACCTTGAGAGAACAATAATCAACTTTATATGAAAAAAAACCCAGGATAGCCAATCCTATACAATAAAAGTACTGCCAGAGGCATTACCATCCCTGACTTCAAACTCTATTACAGAGCTACAGTAATGAAAACAGCTTGGTATTGGCATAAAAACAGAGACGTTGACCAATGGAATCAAATTGAAGACCTGGATATTAATCCACAAACCTATGAACACCTGATTTTTGACAAAGGAACTAAAATTATACAATGGAAGAAAGAAAGCATCTTTAAATGGTGCTGGCATAACTGAATGTAACCTGTAGGAGAATGAAAATAGATCCATGCCTATCACCATGCACAAAACTCAAGTCCAAATGGATTAAAGACCTCAATATAAATCTGTCCACACTGAACCTGATAGAAGAGAAAGTGGGAAGTAGTCTGCAACACATGGGCACAGGAGACCACTTCCTACATATAATCCCAGTAGCACAGACAATATGAGCAACAGTGAATAAATGGGACCTCCTAAAACTGAGAAGCTTCTGTAAAGCAAAGGACACTGTCATTAAGACAAAAAGGCATCCTACTGAATGGGAGAAGATCTTCACCAACCCCACATCAGACAAAGGCCTGATCTCCAAAATATTTAAAGAACTCAAGAAACTAGACATTAAAATTCTGAATAACCCAATTTAAAAATGGGGTACTGAACTGAACAGAGAATTCTCAACAGAAGAAGTTTGAACGGCCAAAAGGTACTTAAGGTCATGTTCAACTTCCTTAGCAATCAGGGAAATGCAAATCAAAACAACTTTGAGATACTATCTTACAGATACCATCAGAATGGCTAAAATAAAAAACACCAATGATAACCTATGCTGGAGAGGATGTGGAGTAAGGGGAACACTCATCCATTGTTGGTGGGAATGCAAACTTGTGCAACCACTTTGTAAATCAGTGTGGCAGTTTCTCAGGAAATTGGGAGTCAACCTACCTCAGGATCCAGCAATTCAACTCTTGGGAATATACCCAAGAGATACCCAATCATACTACAAAAGCATTTGTTCAACTATGTTCATAGCAGCACTATTTGTAATAGCCAGAACCTGGAAACAACCTAGGTGCCCCTCAATGGAAGAATGGATAAAGAAATTCTGGCACATATACACATTAGAGTTTTACTCAGTGGTAAAAAACAATGACATCTTGAATTTTGCATGCAAATGGATGGAAATAGAAAACACTATACTGAGTGAGTTAACTCAGACCCAAAAAGATGAAAATGGTATGTACTCACTCATTAGTGGATTCTAGCCATAAACAAAGGACATTGAGCCCATAGTTTGTGATTCTAGAGAAGCTAAATAATAAGGTGAACACAAAGAAAAACATATATAGATCCTCCTGGAAATTGGAAGCAGACAAGATCGCCAGCAAAAGTTGGGAGCATGGGGGTGGGGGTGGGGTGGGAG
>PVIU01021636.1:0-31133 GCA_004026605.1 Ondatra zibethicus
AAGCTGGACTCTCTAAATGTGGCTGCCAATGAGGGCAGAATGGGAAGCCATCAACAATGCCACTGAGACCTATCTCCTCTGCATGTATTATCTTTTTGGGAACCTAGTCGATTTGGATGCACACCTTCCTAGGACGGGATGGAGGGGGGAGGGCCTTGGACTTCCCACAGGGCTGGGCAACATGCCCTCTTTTAAGGAAGCAGCGGGGGGGGCGGGAGGGGACTCAGAGAAGGGGAGGAAATGTAACTCTTTTTTTGGAATGGAAAAATAAAAGAATATGGGGAAAAAATAAAGAAAGAAAGAAAAGTTATCATTTCAGCATTTTAGAATAGCAAAGCTAAAAGTTGTGAAATGACTGTAAATGATTATAAGTGTTACAGAACTTACATATTTTCTTATTAATTAGTAAAGATACTTTAGAAAAACACAAGATGCATGCTGTATTTCCCATTCTAATCTAAATGTAGAATCTGTACTCAACTCAGATAATCTCAACAAATATTAACTATTTTTATGACTCATTTGGTATTCAAACATTTTGGAATGATTTTTTATCTGTAAAAATGACTTTTTCTTGTATGGTTTGACTTAATATCTTCTACACAGTAAAATATGTCTTGGTCCAATTCTACCATCTACCAATTTGCATTGTATACTGAGTATTTTAAAATTACAATAAAATGGATTGTGCTTGGTCTGTGAAATCCACAGCTGAGAGATTAATTATAATAATTTTACAGTCTTGTGAATATTTGTGGAGAAACAAAAGTATGAACCTATTCCACCTTGTCAGAAGGTCATAGAGTTTGAACTTGCTCAAAGTCATTGACAACAACTGTGTCTACACACCCACACCTAGTGTATGGTTGCATTGAGATGGCCCATAGAAGTAAGTCTACTCCACCCTGACCAAAGGTCAAGGAATCCAAACATACTTCTGCTCCTTCTTTTGAAATAGGAGGATACTTTGTCTAGGGTGAGTTCACTGCCTAAATAATAGAATGCTTTTCTCAAGAAATAATGACTCAATGTCTCAAGTATTAGGGCATAACTGTTCTTGTTGTCCTTTGTATCATATTAAAGCAATCTTTTGCCTTTTTCCCCCTTTTGTACTGGGATATAAAAATGTATGAAATATAGATGCAGGCAAGCCCAGAACTCAGATGAATTCAGCATTCAGTATTTGCTGAGTTGCCCTCCCGATATTATCCTATGTCTCTATGTTTCTTTCCTATCTATTTTACTCCAACTTTACTTTTCTAATTTTTATGCCCCTACCCTGGAACCTGTAAACCTGCCATGATTAGGATCACAGCAGAAGATACCCCCAAAATATGGCTCCTGACAAATGTTCAGAACACAGAAAATTCAATATCACAGAATATTTGTGTACATTAAAAATAAATTTGCAGAATTCTTCTCCACAACTCCAGAAAACATCATTGGCTCAGTTAAAACCCACACCAGTGGAAAGAACAGGTGAGTGACCTGCATGCCAGCCAGAGCTGCCCTAATCATCCTTAGATTCTGTTACCCAGGACCCATCCCACAGCCACCCCCTCCCACCTTTTCATCAGCATCTATGCTGGGCTCTGCTTACAATTCTGGCAAAATTCCATTGTTTGGTGCAAGTCATAACAGTCTGAGGACCAGATTTCAGCAGCAGAGGTATAGACCACAGCAGTCAAAACAGGTGCAGACCAGAGCAGTCGGAAAAACAGAGACCACCCCACCCCCAGACCCACTGAAGCAAAGGCCAAGCTAACCACCAGAAAGTCAGCTCCTATTTTGTACAGAGACTCCTTACTAGATTAGAAGTCATGGCAGACAGTGGAAATCCAGGCCACAGAGACTTGAAAACAAAAAAGGAAACAGAAAACAAGAAACAAATCGTACATGCAACAAAGACAAACCGAGAAATCAGGACCTAGATTTATCATTTCCAAAACTAGGTGCCTAAATGGCAATGTAAGAACACAACAACAGCCTGGGCAATATGACATTACAAGACCTCAGCTATTCTATGAAAACAAGACCTGAATATTTCAAGTCAGATGAAGCGCAAGAAAATGACCCTGAAAACGACCTTATGAAGATTCAAGAGAGGTCCTTAAAAAGGAAATGAAAAAAAATCACTTAAAAAACTGAGAAAGAAAAAACAATAACATTGGAGGAAATGAATATATCCCTTAAAGAATTTCAAGAAAGCCAAGAAAAGAAGAAAAGGAAAAAACAAAACAAAGCAAAAATGCCATTAAGAAAACAATTCAAGACCTTAAAATTGAAATAGAAGTAATAAAGAAAACACAAACTGAAAGAATTCTGGAAATGAAAAATCTGGGTAAGAGATCAGGAACTACAGATGCAAGCATCACCAACAGAACAAAAGAGATGGAAGAGAGAATCTCAGGTGTTGAAGATGTGATGGAAGAAAGAGATTCATCTGTCAAAGAAAATGTTAAATCTAAAAAATTCCTCACACAAAACATCCAGGAACTCTTGGACACCATGGAAAGACAAAACTAAGAATAATAGGAAAAGAAGAAGAATTCCAGCTCAAAACCCCAGAAAATATATTTAACAAAGTCATAGAAGAAAATCTCCCTAATGAAAGAAGAGCATATCTATGAAGGTACAAAAAGCTTAAAGAACATCAAATAGATTGGATCAAAAAAGAAAATACCCATGCCACAAAGAAAGCAAAATACTAAACATACAGAAAAAATAGAGAATATTTAAAGAAACAAGGGGAAAAAGCCAAGTAACATATAGAAGTAGACCCATTAGAATCATGCCTGAATTCTCAACAGAGACCCTAATAGCCAAAAGGGCCTGAACAGATTTGGGACAGATAAGGATCTAACAGACTCTAAGAGACCACAAATGCTAGCGCATACTTACAATACTAAGCAAAACTTTCAATCACCACGAATGGAGAAATCCTCAAATCCAGCCATACAGAAGGAACAAGAAGGAAAATTTCAATCCAAGGAAATAAACTACACCGATAGATAATCTCACGCTACTCATGCTAGTAAAACCCAAAGAAGAGAAACAGACTCACACATACACACATTGCCACCATCACAAAATACAACAAAAATAACAGGAAACAACAATTATGTTGTTATTATTATGTTGTCATTAATGACTCTTAATATCAATGGACTCAACACACCAACAAAAGACACAGGCTAACAGAATGGACACAAAACTTATCCATCTTTCTGCTATATACAAGATACATCCCTCAGCCACAGAGAGATATTACCTTAGAGTAAAGGGTTGGAAAAAGATTTTCAAATCAAACAGACCTAAGAAGCAAGCTTGTATAGCAATACTAATATCTAACAAAATAGACTTCAAACTAAAATTGACCAAAAGAAATATAGAAAGACATATCACACTCATCAAAGGAAAAAATCCACCAAGATGATGTCTCACTTCTGAATGTCTATGCCCCAAATTCAAGGGCATCCACATTTATAAAGAAAACATTACTTAAACTAAAGTCACACATTTAATCCCACGTGTTAATAGTGGGAGACTTCAACGCTGCACTCTCACCAATGGACAGGTCATCCAGACAGAAACTAATAATGGAATGAGCAGATGTTATGACTCACATGTACCTAACACATATCTACAGAACATGTCACTAAACCACAAAAGAATATACCTTCTTTTTAGCACTTTATGGAACCTTCTCCAAAGTTGACTATATACTCAGTCACAAAGCATGACTCAACAAATACACATGAATAGAAATAAACCCCTTTATCTTATCAAACCACCATAGCTTAAAGCTGGATTTTAACAACTAGAGAAACTACAGAAAGCCTACAAACTTGTGGAAATTGAACAACTCTCTACTGAGTTACCAATGC
Source organism: Ondatra zibethicus (assembly GCA_004026605.1). Taxonomy (NCBI): domain Eukaryota; kingdom Metazoa; phylum Chordata; class Mammalia; order Rodentia; family Cricetidae; genus Ondatra; species Ondatra zibethicus. Next base: position 3,888 of record PVIU01021636.1, read on the forward strand.
ATCAGGAGCAAAATGAAGAAAGAAATCAAAGACTTCCTAGAATTCAATGAAAGTGAATGCACAAAGTACCCAAGCATATGGGACATGATGAAATCACTGCTAAGAGGAAAGTTCATAGCATTAACTATCTTCATAAAGAATTTAAAGAAATCTGAAATATCCAGAACAAAAAAAGCAAACATACCCAAGAGGAGTAGATGGCAAGAAATAATCAAACTGTAGGCTAAAATCAATATAATAGGAACAAAGATAACAATACAAAGGATCAATGAAGGGGGCTTCTCTGGGTAAGGGCAGGGCTAAGGCTCTGGTGGTCATTCCTCCAAGTGTAGGTGGGGCCAACTCTCTAGTGTTCCCATTTGCGGTGGGGCATGGTTGCAGGTGTGGGAGGCTGCTCCCATGTCTCTAGGGCTTTGGTAGGAGGGGTGGAGTGTGAGACATGCCTCTGGGAGCTAGGGCCTAGAGAGCAAGGTCGTCCAGCTGGGGAACCCAGACACTCATCTCTCCAGATATAGTCAGAGACAAGGCTCCAGTGGGGGCAGATGCGGTGGGCGATGGTTGCAGGTATGGTTAAGCTGCTCTTGGGTCCCTGGAAATTAGTGGGTGGGGTTGAGGCATTGGATGTGCCTTCAGGGCCTAGAACCTAGAGAGTAGGGCCCTCCAGCAGGGAACCCAAACATTCACCTCTCCAGGTGTAGTCAGTGCCTGGTTGTGTTTTCTTACTTCTAAAATGAATTTATTTGTATTGACTTTATTCTTCATGATGCATACTTTTTAGTATGGGAATTCATTAACATTTAAAGTAATAACTGACCACAAAGGACTTATTATTTACATATCATTAAATATTTTCTGTATGGCTGATATTGACCCTCGTTTCTTCTGTTGCTGTTTCCTTTTATATAGCATTACATTGTAGTGACTTGCTTTGATTTTTTTCACAACTGAAATTTATTCAAAAACAAGAATGCTAATGCTTTCACGTATGTATTCTCCTTACTTTCTTATCCATGTTGAGATTGTTGTTTGTATAAAATTTGTAATATCTAACATAGTTACAATGACAAAGTTTGCTTTTAACTTTAAATTCTACATTCTATATAAAAGTAATTCAGGTACCATCAATATAGGGCTAAAAATCACACATTTTCTACATATTAACCCTTACCAGAGCATTTGTAGTTTTATACAGTTTCCTTTGTCCTCTTTTTTCTCAACTATAGGTCTACTTTAAAAAAAATCAGAATTTATTAAATAACATTAAATCTGCATACTACATCAATTTTGTCTATAATTCACTGAGTACTATGATTTCACTTGATAATCATAGCCACTAACAATCCAAAATTTTTTTAACCTTAATCATGCATTACACTTTAGATAATGAAATGTAGGCTACAGTGTAGCTAAGGGTGAAAGAATTGGAGATGCCAGGCTTGGTGGGGCAGGCCTTTACTTCCAGCACTGAGAGGCAGAGGCAGGTCATAGTTTTCTGTGAGTTGAGTCCAACCTGGTTACATACCAAGTTATAGGACTACCGAAAGAGACAACCTTAAGCAACAAAAACTGCAAAAATTAAAGAGGCAGGCTATAGATGAGCTTAGTGGGTAGAATGTAGAAGGCTTGCCTGGAAAGCAAGAAGCTATATATGTTTGAGCTAGAGAGTTGGTTCAGTAGGTAGACACTGATAAACATGATCAATTCTAGGAGAACTAACTCCTACAAATTGGTTTAGGACCCCCCAACACATAAACACTAACCATTGTACATGTGAACACATACTATGGAAATAAAAACTGTGGGCTTCTTTTTACCAGAAAAAGCATAAAACCATGTATGGCATTAGCACTTGTAATTCCAACAGTCAGGAGGCAGAGACTATCAGAAACTCAGAGGAGCAAACTAAGAATCTAGGCATACAGGAGGTGGTGGTGCACACCTTTAATCCCAGCACTCGGGGGCAGAGGCAGGCAGATCATGGAGTTCAAGGCCAGCCTGGTCTACAGAGTAAGTTCCAGGATGGGCTCCATAGCTACTGAGAAATCCTGCCTTGAAAAACCACAAACCAAACCAAACCAAACCAAAACGAAAAACCAAGAATCTAGACATATAAATACAGCTCAGTGGTACAGCTCTTCTCCACAGCATGTGAGGCCAAGTTCAATTCCCACACTAAATTAAGAGAAGTCAGCCAGGCGCAGTGGCACACACCTTTAATTCAGGTGGATTTGACTCTGAGGCCAGTCTAGTGTACTTAGTGAGTTCTTGGACAGTCAAGACTATGGAGAAACCCTGATTCAAAAGAAAAAAAAGTTTAGGTTGGGATGTATGAGCCTGTAACCCCGGCATAGGGTGAGGAGAAAGAGGCAGACCCATGGAGCTCTCTGGACAGCAGGTTCAGGTGAGCCATAAAGCCTCTGGTTCCATGAGACCCTTGTTAAGGGGAATCAAGCAGAGTAGGAGAGAGGATGGCTGATGTTTTCCACAGTCTTGTTTGTAGACACATAACAGTCATTTTTTCCTATAACCTTGTTTGTAGACACACAATATGCACCACACACACACACACACACACACACACACACACACACACACACACAGACACACAAACCTTCAAAGGTCTATCAGTCATGGTGTTGTGCTGTATGCAGCCCAGGGACAGAGTTGGGAGCTCACTGTAAGCCGTGGTCTAATGACACAGGTCAGTGGACATTGCCATGGCCCAATGCTCGTAGTCCTTCTTTACCTGTTGGGGGCAGGGCTACAGCCTTCAGTGGTTTGTAGCAATGCCATAAAAGCTGATTCTCTGCTAGGGTTTATGTCTACTTGCCCTAGTTCCATTAATAAACTCATAGGTGACAGTATTTTAGGAGTGAAAATACATGATTTACCATGTATGTCACAATAATGCTGGGTGGCAGTTGACTCACAGACAAGGCAGTCATCCAGCCTTAGGCCGAATTTAACACTTTTTTTAAGGCAATTATTGGTGGTGGTAGACACTATCAGTGTTTTTCTCTGGAACTGCTTCTGTTTCTACTTCATTTTCAAAGCAGATTTGTTGAATATAGTATTCTTGCCTGGAAATTTTCTTTCTCTCTGTTTGTACAATTTGAGTTATCATCACACCCACATGTAGCCTACCAGACTTCTTTGGAAAACTTTTACAGTGATATTTTAAACATCATTTTGTATGTAATGAGCTGCTTCTCTTTCACAGCTTTTAACACAGCAGTTTCCTTTTTGGTTTAGATTTCTGACAGTTTGATTATAAGGTGTCTCACATACACTAAGGCTGTTTGGCCAGTGTTTCATTTTCTGTTTTCCTCTTAGAAGTGTAGTTGCAATTTAATCATTTTCTCCCAATTATAACAAGTTTTGTATTGATGTAGGTAAATTGGGTATCATGGGTGAAGTACTGTTCTCTCTCTCTCTCTTTCTCTCTCTCTCTCTCTCTCTCTCTCTCTCTCTGTCTCCCTTTGCTTTGAGACAGGATATCACTCTATAGCTTATGCAGCCTTTGAATTATTGGCAATCCCCTTGCTTCAGGCTTCCAAAGACTGGGATTACAGGCATGAACCACAATGCAGAGGGCCATGGGAATGTCACAATGACCAGTCAGTGACCAACAATGGCCTTGCATATAGATCTAAGTTGGTGAGGGTTCCCAGTCTGTAAACAATTGACAGATCCTTGAGATTTGGGAGTACATGCAAACTAAAGTAGCTTCAAATTCTGACCTTGAATCAGCAATAAACAGCACTTGGGGAAATGACCACATGAATTTGTCTCCAGGGGTAACCAGATATTGTCTCCAGGGACAACCAGCCTGTTTTGAATCTGCTCTGAAGTCTAAATTTAGCTGTTTGTGTAAAAGGCCATCTTTGTGACTGAGAATCCTATGTTAGTCTGAGTAATGTTATCCCAGTGTTGTTTCCCCTCACCAAAGCTATACAGACTAAGCAGAAGTCATCCTTCTGACCATTTCCAGCTATGTGTGTGCCCAACAAGCATAAAACACACCTCCAAAGGGCTGTAGAAAATTATTGATTATAAATATTGATTAAATATCAATATAGATCATTGATTTTTATTAATTTCAAAATCTTACAATTGCTTGTCAGTCTTTCAATCATCTTCAGACAATTATTCACATTAGATATTGCCCTAAAAGAGATATACACCCTTCCTTTTTATTATTAAACAGAAAAGAGGGGAGTATCCAGAGGGCTGTGAGAATGTAAAGCAGTGACTACTAGTGTTTAACATGTTGACCCCCTTGGCAAAGCCATGGAGTTATTGACTGTGGATGACTGGTTGTTCTCTGTGTATAACTTTCTGAAGTTCCACTATTATGCCTCCCTAATAAGAACAGCTGTGGGGTTCTTTCCACAGTCCTTTGTAGGTGCATGTACTCCCAAATCTCAAGATTCAGTCAATTGTTTACTGTCCAGGAAACCTCACCAACTTAGAGTTAGGTACAAGGTCATGGTTGCTCATAGGTTGGTCATTGTGACATCCCTAGCCTAAGGGAAACTATGTGACTTATCTTGGGTTTTGGGAATGGGCCGGGCCCTAAGAATGTAACTTATAATTGTCCAGAGTTTGACTGTGTGAGAGCTGATGCAACAGAGCAGGAGTGGTGGTGGAGAGAGCAAAAGACAAGCATGTAAAGCTAATTAGGATGTTCAGGGAGAATTTTTTTTACAAAGCAGGAATAAAGTATGCTACTATCTGATTGTGTGAGCCTATTTTTTTTCTTAAAGGCCTATTTAGATACATAAGAATTTTTCTAAAACTCTTTCTACTCTAAGGCTTTCTTTATATTACCCTGGAGAAGATCTTGGAGCTGACCTTCTATGGTCTGCATTACTACTACAACCAACATTATTGACCATTTCAATTTGGTTTTCCCTTGCCTATAAATCTGTGACTTTTTACATCATTTCTAGGCTTTCATAAGACAGTATAGTATTTCAAAGTCAGTATTTCTGTGGAAGCATGAGGACTTCATATTCTTTTACATTTTTGAAGTTATTTCTGAATATTCATTCAAATTTTATGATAAAATTCATGTTACTATAAGAGAAATATGAGCTAGAAATTGAGTATTTAATGAAATTTTCACAATTTTACCAATAAAGGCTCAAACTGGTATTCAAATTTTTCAATTAAGCAAATAGACTATTTAAAATGAATGCTTAAATAAGGGGACAAGGATGAGAATTTAGTTAAGAAACAGAAGTGGTAGAGTGTTTACCTAGTATAGTAAAGGATGTGGCTTACGTTTGAGCATCATGACCTGTTATATTAGTTCTAATTGGTATTCATAATAAAAAAACTGAGAACCAGATATTGGGGTAAATGCTGAAATATCAGAGAGAGAAAGGGGCAAGCACAGCCAACTCTTACCTTGCTAGCCCCTCAGACAAAAAAAGAGCTGAGCTCCTGTTTCCTCCTACTATATATTTCTCTCTCCACCAAGCAATATCACTTCATGTCTGTCTATATTCTATAATTCAGACCTATGGTTAGCTCCACCCTCTGATTTTCAGTCAAGCTTTCTTTGATAGAGCACAAACAAAGTATTATATTTCCCCCTTTTTTACAAGGTTATAAATAATATAAGAAAAACTATATACAATAAGGATAATAACTATATACAATATATAGAGTCAATAAATATATCAGCAAGGTCTAATACATTAGAAATTCAGAGAAAATACTCCTTATCTATCCTATCTTGGTAAGTCCAAAATGTTATATCTAATTTACTTTCTATTTTAACTTGCACTACCAAAACTGTCTTTTAATGTCTCTCAACCTTATATATACACTTTACATGTCTTTAGTGAATTTCTTTTCTCAATCTGGTAATAAGGAAAACTATAATTACAAAGTCTTCAACTCTATTAGAGACCCGAAAAGGAAATAATATTACCTGAGTAAGCAGAAAGTGCAAGCAAGAGACTTCAAAAAAAAATTGTCACAAATGACAGAAATGGCTGGCTGCCTGGATAGTCACCCAAAGTTCCTCTGCAATATTGGGGCATCCATTTTTGGTCTACATGCCTAGCATATCTGACAGACTTTTCTGTAAAGCTGTATATTCTGAAGGGTTATCATCCCTTGTCTTGGCCAAGTTCAGCAGTCCTTTTTTGTCCTGCTTGTCCAATTTGGGTAGCATAGTCTTAACAGTCAAGGCATGAGCTCTTTCTTGCCCAGTGACTAACTTTTGCCACAAAGAATGTAAACTTTATGTGGAATTTCTTCAGTGACCATCATCTTCTCTGAAGTAGATTGGTGCTGCCAGGAGCAGACAGATCTCTTGTCATTAAAAAAACTGTTATTAAAACATCTCAAATGCTATATTCTGTAGATCTTTGAAATGTTTGAAAATGACCTGTCTATCTAGAATGTATCGCCATTTGACCTTGAAAAAAAACATAATATGACTACAAGCTTGATTGTAAAAGGTAACTAATTACTAACTTGCATTTCCTTACTATCCTAAATAGTTGGTAATAATAATATTCAAGGACTAGAAATTTGAATTATGTTATTAAATGTGCTGTATATGTACAACACCTTGAACAAGAATAAAAACATTTGTATAGTATGTTCTAATGAATATAACCTTAATTTGTATCAATATATAAAAATCCATATCTATGTAAAATTTTTAAAACAAGTAGATACTTTTTTGGTTTAAAAATAGATTCAATAATATACCTTTTTCTTTTTCAGAGTAGACTCAATAATATACCTTTATATCCTATCATAATTATGCCCCCTTTTTTTCTTTTTAAAATTAGAACCCTGAATATAAACTGCTTTGTTTATCATTTTTTCCTGGCCATTACCAATAACAATTTATAACCAATCCCTCCTAAATAAAGTTAAATATCCACAATCCAATGAAAGGCTTAAAAAACCCCTCCCACTTCATGGGATTGTGGGTGTCATGTTCTTAAATTTACTTCCTGCTGTCTCTGTCTGGGGATAATGGCATCTTTAGGAGATACTGAAAAGAAAATTTTGACTTAATTGTCAAGTCATGGGAGAGGTTGCTGCATCAACCTCTGCATAATGGGAAAGTGCAAGGCTTGTCTCAAGTCCTGGCTTGAGTAGAATGTGAGGCTGGATCATCTCAGCTAACCACTTCGAAATTGTTCTGAGCAGTTTGTAGTCCAAAAGTAATCTTTAGGTGATGGTTTTCAGCTTAATGACACTATCATAGCCCTGGTGGAATCATCATTGTGGAGCCCCATCATCGTTTTGGAGACTTTGAAGGTCACCGTTAGGCACTGTCTTTGTTCACTGCAGAAAACTTAAACATTTTAAATGTCATATGTGGCAGATCTCAAAGAGGTTAAAGGACCATATTTTGTTATGTACATCCAGAGTATAAAAGTTTAATTCCTAGTTACCTTCAAACCTGAAATCATGCACAGGAAGCCAGATGAAGCATTTTTCTAGAATTAGTTAGTATTCTATATGACCATTAATATCATGACAAAAGTTTAATATATGTGTAAATCTCATAAGTTTTGAAATAATATTTATACATTTAGAAAAGCTTTAAAGAGTCAAAATGAAACCAAAAGACTATGAGATTAGTGACAATAAAATAGTCCCTTAATTTTTTTATTCTGTCCCATATCTGGTGGATCTTTTGACATGAGAAAGTGATTTTGGATTTTACTTTAATAAGCATGCTTGGGTATAAAAAAGGAGAGAACCACACACCACCTCCAAAACCAACTTTAATTTAAAATAGACTGGAGCTACAAAAATGAACATTTGCATTATATGTCTATAGAGAAAAGCAGAAACAAATATTTGGGAAGATTTATGAAATTTTATCCTGTTGGAGATGGGATATACTAATAGGACAATTTAATCTTTTTCTTGGGACATTTTTTCTTGATGATTTGTCCTTTTTCTACATGTCTCATTTGTCCAGTGGTCTTCAGATTTCTTAGTTGGATATCTTCATTCTCCTGAAAAGACAAAAACAAAGCACCTCCCCAACCCTAATTTTTGGGGAGGTTCCCTTTTGACAAGTTATGTCTTATCAAATGAAAATCCTTTGTTAGATTTTATAGGTTAGTTTAGACTGAATGACCATTTTGCTTGATGAACTGTCATCACTTCTAATTAACAGGTCTCTCTCAAATCAAACCGTTATCAATTTTGATGGTATCCATTGCTTTTCTTCTCCTGTGGAAACAAAAGTAAATCCCCTTCCCAAATGTAACACATATCCTGGTTTCCATTCTGAGGTCAGCACACCTTTAAAGCATACAGGGTGCTTTAATTCTGTAGTTCATTTTCTATTATCTAATGTCTCTCCACAGCTGTTGTTATTTTCTCATTAGCATTTAGAAAATTCAGAATAAGTGAAGTATTATGCAATCTATGTCTGGGGGTCTTTATTGCCCCTTCTTGTTTATTTAGCATTTTCTTTCAAGTTCAATTTGATCTTTCTATAACTGCTTGCCATGTAGGATTGTGTGATATACATGTAATATGCTTTATATTGTAATAAGCAAAAACTATTTCATTTTACTAGAAACATATGCTGGAGAATTGTCAGTCTTAATTTGTACAGGTATACCCATTATGGTCACAACTTCTAGCAACTGTATAATTACATGAATCAGCCTTTTCAGAACCCAAAGCATTTACCCATTGAAATCCTGAATAGGTATCAATAGTATGGTGCACATATTTTAATTTTCCAAATTCTATGGAATGGAACATATCTATCTACCAGATTTCATTCTTTGAGTACCCTTTGGATTTCTTCCTGCAGGAAGTGAAGTTTGGTTATATACAGAACAAGTAGGAAATTTCCTTGGCTTATTGCCAAGTGATAGAAAAATCATTTTTCAAACCTTTGATATTGACATGATATGTTTTATGAAATTCTGAGGCCTCCAACACGTTTCCTAGCAACAGTTTATCATTGTTTTCATTACCTTGTGATAGAGGGCCTGGCAGACCCTTATGGGATCAGATGTGTATTATATATATATTGGATGATTCTTATTCATGATTATTTCTTGTAACCAAATGAATAATAAAGTCAATTCTGTATCATCTTTTATATATTCGGCAGTTTCAATATGCAAAAAAAAACTTTCTGTATACTGCAAATCAGTAACTAAGTAAAAACCTATTAATACCATGAGAAGGGAAAGTAATTCTGACTTTTGGACAGAATAATAAGAGCTTTGAGCCACTCATATTTTATGATTTGTAATGTGCCTTTCCTGATTTATTTGCATCAATATAGTATGTAGGGCCTCCAGATATTGGTGTTCTTTGTATAATGTGAGGAAGGATCCAGGTAGTTATCTTTATAAATTGAATTCTCTGGTTTTTGGAATATTTGTTGTCATTTTTTTCCCAAAAAATTACTACAAACTCTTTGTCAAGGTTCACTTTCAAGGTTCATATAATTTGTCAATTTCATCACCAGTAAAACGTGCTACAATTTCTGCTGGGTCTATTCCTACTAAGTGAGAAAGTCTGAATTTTTCTTTTAGAATCAACCCAGATGATGTGGAATTCCCCTCTGAATGTTGTGAATATCACTGGTTAATAAAGGAACTGCTTTGGGCCTATAGCACAGCCATAGGGAAACAGAGCTAGGAGGGGAAAACTAAACTGAATGCTGGGAGGAAGAAGGCAGAGTCAGAGTCGTGTAGCCCCTGCCAGAGACAGACACCAGATGGAACTTTACTGGATAAGCCACAGCCACGTGGCAATACACAGATTAATGGAGATGGGTTAAATTCACGTGTAATAGTTAGCCAATAAGAAGCTAGAGCTAATGGGCCAAGCAGTGATTTAATTAATACAATTTCTGTGATTATTTTGGGGCTGAACAGCTGGGAACAAACAAGCAGCCTCCTCCTACACCCAGAGACCTTTTTCACATAAATTTTTAATTTTTTCTCCTTTTATGTGGTAAAAAGATCCATAATAAGACAATATCTTACCTCAGCATGAATATTCCTGTGGGAGAGTGTGTAGAGTATAAAATAACCAAAATGCAATCAAGTTTTAGATCCAAACAATCTACATGTTCATCCTGTAATTTCTTTTCTACCAGAGCTAATTTTCTCTCAACTTTAGCTGACAGTTCTCTTGGATGATTTAATTCCTTATCACCATCAAAAGTTTTGAACAAATTACTCATTTCATTACTTTTTACCCCAGTAGTGGCCCATAGATAAGAAATGTCTCCTAGTAATCTTTGAAAGTCATTAAGTGTCTACAATTAATCTCTCCTGATTTGCACCTCTTGGGGATCTAAATTTTTATGAACCTATTTTATATACTATATAATGAACAGAATCTTCTCTTTGTAATTTTTTCAGGAGCAATTTATAATCCCCAACAAGGTAAAACTTTCTTTACTTCTTCAAACATTCATTCTAAAGTATCTACATTTGAATCAGATAGTAAAATGACATTCATGTAATAAAGATTGAGGAAAATGCTTATGTATCATTTCTAATGATTGACTACAAAATACTGGCACAAGGTGGGGCTATTTAGCATTCCCTGTTGGAGGACCATCAATTGATATCATTTAACAGATTGACAAATATTATAAGAAGGCACTGTCAAGTCAACTTTTTCTCTGTCTTCTTCTTGTAAAGGCATAGTGAGGAAGCAATCCTTTAGATCAATAACAATAGTAGGCCATCCTTCAGGTAATAGAGAAGGCAAAACAATTCCAAATTAAGGAGAGCTCATTGGCTCACTCACCATTTTTAACAGCTCATGAATCTGTTATCATTCTCCATTTTCTAGATTTCTTTTTAATAACAAATAGAGGATAATTCCAAGGGCTGGTTGATTCTTCAATATGCTGAATATCTAGCTGCTCCTGTACCAGATGTTCTAAGGCCAACAGTTTCTCTGTTGTTAAAGGCCATTTCTTACTCCACATGGTTTGTCCATCGACCATTTTATATGTAGGGTTGTTGGTGCTGTTGAAAGATCAGAAGCTGTTTTGCCCTGTTCCTGTACAAACAACCTGAATAACCAGTGACTGTTCTTTATAATACCTTCCAATATAAATCCCAGAAACATACCTTTGTTTATGACTTGTTTCTAAGATTGGGGGACTGTTAATCTTAGTACTTCATTGCTGTAACAAATCACACCCCCACAAATTTATTGCTATGTTAGCCATATATGGCTTTGATTTTCCTCTCCTTCCTTCTCACCCTATTAATTCAATCCATTTTGTGCTATACTTTATCTGAGGTAACATTCCAATTCCTGAAAGGTGAACATTTACTTCCTGAAAAGGCCAATTTGGATACCAAGATTCTGGTGCAATTATTGTTACATCTGTACCTCTGTCTGTAAGACCTGCAATTATGTAATTTATTAGAATTTTAATTTTTATCTCTGTTGATTTATAAAAGTTTGCCAAATATATGCTTTATGGTTTCACATGAATTTTTGTTTTCTCTTATATAGGTTTTCTATCATCCAGAGCTGTATGGTTTCTTACAAAAGGCATTAGGTTCTTTAATTGCTCTGGCAAGGTGTTTCCTCCATGATGACAGGAAACAAGTGAACTGAATTTCACACAGGGGCCAGCTAGAGTCCCCACAAAGTGTTTCCCAATCACAAAGGATTACATTTTAGGGCCCTTGTTGATCTACAGTCATTATCCTTGCCATACCTGCATAATCCAGAAGGGAGGTGTGCTATGTTTCAATTATGCTTAGAAAAAACATTGTTTCTAAGAACATTCTATTTAAAATCCCTTTTTAGGTGACTATGTTTACTGCAACTGAAACCTTAACATTTTTATTTTTCTTTAAAACCTCTGAAAATCACCCTCCTATCCAAGCATTTTCAGGGCCATGAGATTCAATATTGATTGCATCCATTCCTCCAAGGGTGGTGATCTTGATTTTAACAGCCTAATTAACCCTTTGCATTGTTCATTAGTATTCTCAAAAGCCAGAGATTCAATTATTATTTTTCTTGCTTCTGAATTTGTTATTACTGTATTTACTGCGGAAGTAAATCTCTGTACAAAATCTGTGAAAGTTTCCTTTGGGCCTTGTATAACTCTAGTAAAAGATTTAATTTTCTTTCCTACTTCTCCAGTTTGTCCCAAGCATTCAAAGTTTCTGAATGTCATAAAGCCAGGGAGTAGTCATCATATAGAGATTGCATTTGTATGTTAGAATAATCTCCTGCTCCATAAAGTTGATCTTGTGAGATTTCCATGCCTCATTATTCAATGATTTTAGCCTCATCTTTCTACCAGATCCTTCACTGTAATTGAGGGTTAGACTCCAAGACTTCTGTATCTCAGTATCTCCATTCTTGAGGGATAATTCTCTTATAAGTTGATCATGAGTTTAATATCTGCTTCACAAAAGGTGTATGTATGCCAGATGAGATTATTGCTTCCTTTCATCTCCTTAAATCTAATATTTCCATAGGAGTCCATTCAGTACTTGCACAGTCTTGGGAATATCAATCATTTCACAGTTGTTCCTGTAAGGTTACTGGATAAATTAATGTTGGCTATTTGAAATTTTTACACTGGAACACACTAGAGCTGAACATGGGGCCTCCTGCTGGAGTCACAGTACCACAGGCTAGGTTTTCCTTTCTTTTTTCCCCCAAACTTCTAAGAAAGTTCAGGATTTTCCTGTTTTAGCCTCTTTACAACAGTCTCTAACTACCACCCAAACTCCAAAAGCACCTAGGATCCAAATGCCATAGGACTTAACTACCCTAGACCATAAGCAGTAAGTATTAAGTAACATAATGTGGTAATATATACAAAATATTGCTTCAAATTCTAAGAATTTGCAGTAGGAAGTATGTTTTAATGTTTATTTAAATATGGTGGTGTCTTTGTTTGGGTTTCTATTGCTGTGAAGAAACACTATGATGACTATAACTTTCATAAAGGAAAATATTTGATTGTGGCTAGCTTACAGTTTCAGAGGTTTAGTCTATTATAATCATGGTAGGAAGCTAGGCAGCATGCAGGCAGACATGTTTCTGGAAAGGTAGGTAGCTGAGAGTTCTATATCTTGATCTGTGAGCAACAGAAATGAACTGTCTTAATCTTCTGATATCTTAAAGCCTATCCCCAAAGTGTCACTTCATCAAGCAAGGCCACACCTACTTAAACAAAGACACACCTCCTAATAGTGCAACTCCCCATGAGCCAAGTATTAAAACATGAGTCTAACGGGTACAATCCTATTCAAAACACCATAGGTGAGTACAGTCATTGACTAATAGTAAAATAAAATAAAACTAGATTGAAGAAAGACACTTAAAAGAAATCCCCCACTAGCTCAGAATGGAGAATAATAGAGGGTTATTTATTTAGAGGTAGACTCACACATCACAATTCTCTGTTGGAACAGAGAACAGCAACCAAATCTCACAGCCAGATAAGAGTTTGGATGCGTGCTTTACATCGGCATAAATAGCATAAGAGGCCGTGTCCAAGTGAGCTGGTAACTTAAAGGCTACTGGCAGTAGGAACTTCTATAGCAATTTCCCTTTTTGTTTAAATAAGAGAGCTTTAAGCCTAATACAAATTATATATAATAAGAACAAATATATCAAGCAAGAAACATGTGATAAATGTCTCAATAATTATTCTATCCTAATGAGTTTAAGTCTTGTATAATAAATAACTTGGCCAAGTCATGAGAGGAAAGTAACTACAACAATTTGTCTTCACCCCATCGAAGATCAGAAAAGGGAAATAATATTACTTGAGTAATCAAGAAGTATAATCAAACAACTTCCAAAATGTGCAACAAATGACAGAGACAACTGGCTACGTGGGCAAGTCCCCGAAGTCTCATTTGCAACATTGGGGCAAACAACTTTGGCTAAGGCCTAGAGTAACTGACAAACCATTTTCAGAGGCAAGAAATTTTTCAAAACAATCTTACCCTATCTTGGCAAGATTTGACAGTCTTTTTTCTTGTATCCTGCTTGCCCTGTATATACATCATACATTATTTCAGTGGTTGAAGCATGGGCAATTCCATGTCCAAAGTCCAGTTTTGCCAAGAAGAAAACAAGCTCCAAGTGGAGTGTCTTCGGTGCTCAACATTCTCTCGGAAATAGATCCATGCTGCCAGGAGCAATTGTATCTCATGTCAACAGAACCCTCAGTCATTTAAATGCCATATTCTACAGCTCTTTAAAGTGGTTGAAGATTACCTATCTATGTAAAATACAATCTCTATGTATCTACAGAACCTGATTAGTCTAATTAGAAGTATTACAAACATAGATGACTATTGATATATAATTCTTAATACCTATATAACTTAAAGACTATGACTTCATATTAAAAGATTATGCAATAGGCAACTGTGCAGCAAATGAGGACAATGACCTCAAAATGTAAACAATGTATAAGTATATTGATCAGAGGTAGAATTGTACATTGCGATATGATAAATGTATCCTAAAATTGTATCAATATACAAAAATGTTTTAAGCAGAGGTAGAAGCATGCATGCGTACAACATGACAAAATAACTTTGCCTAGATATTCAACTATTATAGACAAAAATAAGAACATATTCAATATAATTTAAGTTTGTATCAGTATACAAGAATCTATATCAATGTAAATTGCCTATAAAAATACCTCACAAGTATTCACTCTAGAACTCACTATTACTAGTAGTGTGAGTAAGCCACACTAATCTATTATCCCACCCAATTTCCCTCTTTTTCAAAAAGAGGTCTCTGAGCCTACATAATTTCCCCTCTAACTCCCAACCCTATACCAATCACAATCAACCCCTAAATGATGTCCCTAACCCTGAGGACAAACTTTGTTGGGAGAGGGGATGTCGTCTTCTAGAATTACTTCCAGCTGTCATTGGGGCAATGTTCATTCTATGGGATCCTGTGAAAGTAATATGATAATTAAGTTCTGGTAATAATTATACTGTCTGGTATAATTGCAAATAGTATCTGAATATTCAGTAGGGCTTTTCTGAGCTTTCTACTTGGAGTTCTAGCCAGAAAGTTGTAAAAAAGTGCACCATTTCAGCTAACCAAGTTGAAACCACCTTGAGCAGCTGGTATCCAAAATAGGTCTTAGAGTAGCGCTATCAACATCATGATGTCATATCAACCACATGGAATTATTGTTGTGGGGCCCCATCTTCTTCCTGGAAACTTCAAAGATTATTGCAGGAAAATTCATTGTTCATTGTGGAAAACTTAAACCTTATTTATACAGCCATATATATTCAATGAAATGTACAATAGAGACAAAAATAGGTAGGAAGAAAAGTAAATATTTTTCTAAATTCTTTTTTTCTTTCTGTCCCATATCATGGCTCCTGACATGAGACAGAAAATCTGAATTTTATTTTAACAACATGCTTGGATTTAGAGAAGGACAGAGCCAGAGTCCAACTAAAAATCAGCTTTGATTTTTAAGTGAATCATGATTAATAGTTTATGTTTTTGAGATTCTTACCCTCAAATGACATCTCCTCATAAATCATAATTCTCTTCACTTAGTGATCCTATCTGGACAATTATCTTTTCCTCTTTAGGCATGTAGATGTTCAGGGTCTCTTGACCTTTTGAAGATTAGTATTTTTTTGCAAAGACAAAAAGAGAATCCTGCCCCAACCCTTATGAAGTTTCCTTACCACCTGTATTATTGTCACCCCTGTGGATGAACTGTCATTTCTCTTTCTCAAGAGGTTTCTCTTTTTCAAACCAAGTCTTTATTAATTTTGATAGTATCCATAGTTTTTCTTCTCCTGAAGAAACAAGAGCAAAACCCCTTCTCCAACATAGCACATCTCCTGGCTTCAGTTGTGAGGTCAACGCATCCTTGAAATACACTGGCTGATTTAATTTGGAAGACTTTTTTATTATCCAATATCTCTCTATTGCTGTTGTCCCCTTCTCATTAGCATTAACAAAATTCAAGGTTTATAAAGAATTATGTAATCTATTTCTGGGGACATTTTCCACCCCTCTCTGTTCATTTAACATATCCTTTATAGTTTGATTTGATCTTTCTATAACTGCCTGTGTCGGAGGATTTTGTGGTATACATACATGTAATATGCTTAATATTATAATAAGCAAAAAATGGTTTCATTTTCTTAGAGACATATGCTGGACCATTATCTGTCTTTATCACTATACCTTTACAAGAAAAGGATAAAGAAAAGTTTGCCTTCATAGTGCAGACTTGTAACAATTCCCAGCCTACTGGGAGATATCAATGGACCACACTCCCACAGGGAATGCTCAATAGTCTCACTCTGTGCCAATACTTGGTATATAATTCAATTTGTTTTCATAGTTCATAATCCTGTCCCAAGCATTTAATGCTGCACTGTGGCATAGGGACAAGATTTGTTCATTGCAAAAAACTTGAAGTTGTGGGTCAGCAGAAGTGCCCTCAACAAGAATTTGATCTTGGGAAGTCTCAAGTCCTTTTGATTTTCCCTGTTGTTTTAAAATTTTAGCCTCTTTCCTGAAATAACATTTAAATATCAACTGGGGCCCATCATCCATGACTTGCTGAAACTAACTGTAGATAGTCATGTGGTGTCACCTTAATGCTAGAAGACCATATCTTTATCATCTTCTCAAGAAATGCAGAATGAAAACCATAAGTTATGTCAGCTTGGTTAATTTTTCTTAGATTATCCATTCCTTTAGGTATCCATCTACCTTCTTTGGATCATTTTGGGCCTTTATAACTTGATGCTTTGTCAGAGTAGTTTATAAGGTAGGAAGCTAAAACTCTGGGTAAGTCATCTCTGACAACTACTGGCAATGCTGAATCCTATCCTTGTGCCTTCTTTCCCTGTTCATTAGTTCCAATAGTTTCCTCAAGCATTTCAAATCTTTTTACCATTGTCTTTTGTAAAGCCTGAATCTCCTGGCCTGTATATATTTCTAATGATTCCATTGAGGCACCTAAGTTCTGGTCCTCATCCTGCAATGTAATTCCAAGGTCTGAAGTTTCTCCTTTAAAGATAACACCTCATCCTTGGACATTATTTGGATAGCATGCAGATTTCCATCCTGGAGAGATACTCTATCTGCTAACCTATCATAACTTTTTAGCAAATTTTGATTGTCAAATTCAACAGTATGGATTCTTTCAGATAATTTCTCAGTATCCTTAGACATGGATTCAATTTTGTTTGTCAAATTAATGTTACCCTTTTCAATAGTATTATTTTTTCAGGTAACTTTTTATTTTCTATTGTATTAATCCTGTCAGCTATCTCTTCATTATTAGTCTGTAAAGACTATAACATTTCTAAAAGTCCCTCATTCTTGACTCTGATATCAAATCATTTTCTTAAGGATATGATATGAAGAAAAAAACTGAGTCCCAATATCCAACAAATAGATGTATCACCATAACCATATAAGCCTTGTAGAATACATTCCATAGTATTAGCAAAAAAGTTACTAAAAGTTTCAATGTTAATGTAGTCTGTCATATTGATTTATTAATTACCTGTTAGGAGATCTGGTAAATGGTTTTAGGTGTAATAATCTTTATTATTCAGCAGGTGTCATGGTTGCAGAGTCATGACTAGCGGCCATGCAACCGGTGTCTGCATTAATAACCCTGAGTCCCTTTTTATTTTCTGTCTTGGTACTGGTTAAATATTGAGAAATATGCTTTGATTGACAAATTAAAAGCAATTAAATTAGTTCCATACATAGAGCAGGAAGCCCAGAACTCATGGGCAGGGAGCATAAACCAGAAGCTACACAAGAGATGTCACACAGCAACGAACACATCAGTGGGGGAGGAGATGTTTGCGTGCTTGGGAAATGTCCAAACTGCTGCATGCAGTTAGGTCTGCTGTGGTGGGGTTCTACAAAAAACACTTACACAAAAGCAAGCCAATTGGATAACTTAAATGCAGTGGACCTAACTGGATACTATTATGTCAAGAGCCTAATGATAGCACTTGATATACTTAATGATGTGGACAGCAGAGTCAAAGCAATATCCATGATTGTCTGACCTTTAGAAAGTGAGAGCTTGTGGTTGCAAAGGCCAAAGGAAAGCCATTAGAGCTGCCACATCAAGGAAAATAGTGACCAAAATAAAATGTTGCATTCATGGAAGAATTATATAACTTAGTGCCACATCAAGGAAATGAAAGATGCAAGGGTGGTGATTCCTACCACATCCTCCTATAACTCTCTTATCCTCTCTGTGCAGAAGATGGATGTGTCAGAGATAATGACATTGAATTTCTAATTACAGCTCAATATTGTACCCTAGAGACTCAGGAACTTGTTGTAGAACCAAGGTCTGCCTACTTCTTCCTTGTGGTCCCTTTCAGCCTTTCATTCTGGTCCACCTCCAATTCTTTGTGACTCTCAATGACCCATAGAAAGTCTCTTGACTAGGTACCCAAAGAAGTAACACTAGTTTGGGACTCAGGTAGAGTAACTTAATCTTCCTTTTTGTCTTCTATTCTATTCTCTCTAGACTTTAGTCTTGCTGCAGTCTGCCTGCCTGAGGCCCTCCTCCTATACCACCCCTGTTTTCTTGAGACTCAGCATCTTGGTTTGGCACCAGATTCTCCTATTTTTTCCCCATTGCCCTCTCAGCCTTTCTTTCTAGCCTTTTCTCATTCCTTTGCTTACCCCCTGCAAGCCTGTAGATGGCTTTCCACCAGAAAACCCTTACCGATCATCCTGGACTGGGACTCTAGAACCCCAGAGCTGACACACTTGACTAGTTTCCATACTGGGCAATAACAATCAAAGAATGGATAAGGATCAGATTTGAAAACAGCAACCAAGGAAAGGAACACTCACCCAAAAAGAAAAGGCTATGATAACTACACCAAGAAGCAGTTAAAATAAAACTCCAGAATCCTAATGCCTGGAGTAAAAATGCAAATATCAACATCCTAGACAATATACCTCCTTCAGAAGTCAGAGGCCCTACTGGATTAGGCCCTGAGAAGAGCAATTAAGCAAAAACACAAGACAAAGACTTCAAAATATGAATGATTAATATGCTAAAAGACCTTGAAAAGGATATAAATAAATGTCCTAATTAAGACCATGAGAAAACAAGCAGTTAAATTAAATAATGAAAATAACTCTACATTGAAATAGAATTTAACAAAGAAATAGAGTCTGAAAAAATCCAAACTGAAATAAAACTGGAAGTGAAAAACTTAGTATGTCAAATAAAAACCTTAGAAATAAGTAAAATACAAAAACCACATGATCATCTCATTAAACGCTGAGCAAGACTTTGACAAAATCCAGGATAAAAGTACTGGAGATAGCAGTACTATCTTCAGGTATCTACCATTATTCATTTTCATAACATGGCTGAAGCATCTCAAGTGCCATTGCTGTAGTTTACCTCCTGTAGTTTACTTCCTTCTGTAGATGGAGATGTTTCTTAATGTCATTGTTGTGATGCCTAGAATCTTCCTGACACAAGCCATCTTAAACACATTCAGTCTCTGTTCTGAGAAGTGTTTCATTGTCCAGGTTTCAGAGTTGTAAAGAAGGCAGCTCAAGACAAGTGTCTCATATACTTGTAATTTTGTTGTTGGCATTATGTCTCTTGCTGACCAAACCTTTCCTAATGCATGGAATGCAGCACTATCCCTACTGATGTTTGAAATAGTTCCCTCCTTTGAGCTGAGGTTTCCTCCCAGATAGACAAAGTTGACTGTTTGCTTGAGAGTCTGATTCTTTATTACAGCATTAATAACCTTGTGCACCCTTCCCATGTGTTGCATCTCAGTTTTATTGATGTTTACTTTCATACCAAGGTTTCACTTACTTCTACCACTCTGTTTACCATGGCCTGAAGCTCATTTGGACTTTCAGCATGTAGTGCTGAAACACAAGTTATTGATTCACATACCACCTATCTGCACACATATGTCCTCATCCTCCAGGGCTCTTGCTATTATTAATTTCAGGAATATATTGAAGAGTAGTGGACAGAGGATGCACCCCTGCATCACTTCTTAAACTTACACTTAGTTCTCCACAGACATTGATGCAAAGGTATCTTCATAGATATTTTCTAGTATTCTTTTGATTTTCTCTGGGTACCTGTAGAACTTCATTGTTTCCAAAAGTCCTTTCCTCCAAATGCTATCAAATGCCTTCCTGAAGTTGATGTAACAAACATATAAGTCTATTCCAAATTCTTCATATTTTTCTGCCATCTGCCTCAAAGTGAAAATCTAATCAATTGTACTCCTGTTAGTTCTGAATCTGCACTGGGCTTCTGCTAGGATTTCCTCTGTTCTGCCCTTGATCTTTTGTAGGACAAGGGAGGAGAAGATCTTGCTACTATGGCACAACAAACTAATGTCCCTGTAATTTAACCAGTCTAATTTATCCTTGTTCTTGCGTATAGGAATTATGACTGTTTCCATTCAGTGGGAACCACTTCATGTTTCCATATCGCTCTGAAGAGTCTAAGAAGGGCTTCAGCCCCTGAGCCTAATGTAGGTACCTCCAGCTCCTCCACCATGACGTCATCCACTCTGGGGGCCTCCCTGCACTTCGCTCTCTTGATAGCTTCCTTTATCTTGCTCCTGTCAATATTTAATAATTACTCATGGTCTTTGGTAATTGAGTGGCTGCCAAAGTGTTTCTCATTGTAGTCTACAGTGACAGCATTAGGGTCATTGTATAGAGTGTCAAAGTATTGTCTTCATCTTTGTTTACTTTCCCTGATTCTTTTAATAAATATTCTTGCCCATCTTTAATCACCCAAATCTGAGGAACATATCTGGCAGTTATCTGTCTAATAGCTTTGTAGACAAGATTTGTTTTAGTATGGAGTCTAACCTCTTTGACCTCTTTGCATATACCATGTATATACAGCTCTCTATTCTTCTTCAATCTTCCTTTGACCTCTTTGCACAGATAATTGTGGTGTTTTGCTGCCTGGAGATTTCCTCTTCATTTGCTCTTTAGCTTCCTTCTTTGGGAAAATCTATATGTGTATTGTACACAAATTTCAGCTCTTTTTTCTATCTATGTAAAAATTATGCATGGGTAATTTTAAAATATAGAAGCTTGGAATATACTCTAGATCTTGCCATTCTGCACATTGACTATCACATGTGTTGAGAAAATACTATGTATTTTACAAAATCCTTATGGTTTATTATAATGCACAGTCAGATTTATGATTGCATATATTGATGCACCTGGGAGCCACTTTTCATTTCCACTAAGTTGTATTGTTTCAAGCCACAAACAAACATTGAAGTTATTTTATTATTATTTCTTTTACTTGGTCGTTTTGTATGTCAACTTGACACAAGTTAGAATCATCAAAGGAAGGAGCCTCAGTTGAGGAAATGTTTCCTTCAGATCCAGCTGTAAGGCATTTCCTCATTTAGCAATCAATGGGGGAAGGCCCAGTCCATTGTGGGTAGTGGCATCCTTGAATTGCTGATCCTGGGTTCTATAAGAAAGTGGGCTGAGCAAACCATTTGAAGGCAGTAAGCAGCTCCCCTCCACAGCCTGTGCATCAGCTCCTGCCTCTGGGATTCTGCCCTGTTTGAGTTCCTGTCCTGACTTCCTTTAGTGATGAACAGCAATGGTTATTTGGAAACCCAATAAACCCTTTCCTCTCAAATTTGCTTTTGGGTCATGGTGTTTTATTGCAGCAATTGAAATTCTAATTAAGGCAAATTGGTACTGGGTGGGGGTGCCATTATCAAACACTTCCATTAGACACGAATGTTCTCAGCTCCTTCTGCTAGGAGTCAATGTTTTTCTATCCTCAGGAGACTATGTGCTGGCTTTATCTTCTTCCTGAAACAAAGTTTCAATCATAGGAATAGAAGCATCCATTCTTACATGACCTTGAAAAATGCAATAAATATGGTATTTTCATATAAAGTACAAAGTAAACGTCTTGACTGAAGAACACAAAACTGTGGCCATGGTCTAGATGGAGAGTCATTCCTGCCTCAGTTTTTATTCTCAATCTCAATATTATATCAACCAGGGAAATATGAGGTATTCTGAAATGCTCTTACAATTGACTTCACTGAAATGCACTACTTGAAAATCATGAAAGGTTTCCATGCGACAGTCTCCTAGGTTACAGACTTGGCCCTAACTTCACACATTTACTTTCCTATGCAGGCTTATCTTCTGAGGCAAACATTCACTTCACAAAAATGCTTTGAAATCTCATACCAGGCATTATTTAGGATATTATAAGTGTAGATCATATGAAATCTGGTAGGCAAAATATAGCTTATGATACTTTTTATCTGAATTTTATATCCTATATCATAACTTATGAAAGAAAGAAACATGTGTTTTAGTAAACTCAGCTACTACTTGATATTTTCAGAATTAAGGAAGGAATTTTAGATTTTTTTTCCTTTTTGCCTCTATGAACTAATTATACCATAAGTGCTATGGTATATAAAGTTTTCATGTTAATATCTATGTTTGGTTCATAACTATGTACTACCCACTATTTCCTCTTATATGAAGTTCATAACTGTCAGCATTCCCACGTGTTGATGCCTGCTCTTTGATTTATCTACATAGGACATAGATTAATCTCCTTATCTAAAACAATCTGACTAACTTGAAGTCCATTAAGCCTTTATCAATCTGGCAATGCCCCACATCTCTTTGAGATTCACTAAAAATCTTTTGGTGTTTAAAGCCTACACATTTCCCAGTCATTTTGGATTACAAAAAGCATGGATGTAGAAGCAATTTGAAACCTCTTACAGTATCTACCCTTTGGATTTCGACTGTGATCCTTCAGGTGTTTGCATCATAAATTCTTGAACTTTCAGATGAGAACCAAAATAAATCATAGCAATGATTCCTAGTTTATGGTAAATTATGAATTCTTTGGCTTTAGGTAGCAGCATTAGCTTCCCCTAGGCCAATATCAGTTGTTATTTCCTCTTCCAGTTCTGAGATACACTCCTAGGGGTAGGAAAGTCCATGTCTTTCACCATTATGGATGTTTCCACAATATTAAGTTCAAGAATATCTTTCTTTACTTGAATATGAGAGTGAATACAAATTAGGAATATATTCTCCGTGATGTCAAAATGAAAGAATCCTTTCCCTTCATTTGTCTTCACCTGTGTATGAGTGTAAGGATACATGTGGATGTGGGTACACATTCAGGCCAGAGGAGGATGTCAAGTGTACTCCTTTATCACTCTCTGACTTATTTCTTTGAGATATAGTTTCTTACTGAAGCTAGTAATAAGGAAGCCTCAAAGATCCACTTGCCTCTACTGCCCACATTTCTATAGTTACAGGTCCATTTGAAAATGCCCAGGTTTTTGTGTAGATGTTGGGAATCTAACTGAGTTTATCATATTTGTACAACAAGTGTTCTTAACCACCAATCCCTCTGTCCAGCTCCTCTCCTTCAATTTTAGAGCATTTCTTGTGTATTCTTTCCTCTGCTCCTCTGAAATTAATGTATTGTCATAGGCTAACTAATCATATTGATAGTTTTATAATGCAGATGTATTACTTCTAAAGATGTTCTTATAAACAAAGAACTATAGGCAATTAATGATTGCTGAGAAAGGAAAAATTAGCATCTCCCACGGGTGAGAACACTTACTGTTTATACAGTACAAAGTCAGCCCTGAAACCCTATATGCAAAAACAGCAAATATGAACTCAATAGGTTGTATTTATGTATTTGTGCACATTATTGTTACATATATGCTAACAATGACACCCAAAGAAAAAGAGGCTTTCAATTTGAGTGTGGAAAGGGATGTGGGAGAAGTTGAAGAGTGGGAATAGGAGGAGTAAATGGTAGGGAGTAAGAGATGTATTTCTATTTTGACTAAAATATAATAAAAATACCATAAAGAGGCTGGAGAGAAGGCTCCACAAGTGCTGCATTTCCAGATGACCCAAGTTCAATTTCCAGTACCTATATGGCAGCTTACAACTCCCTGTAACTTCAGACTCAGGAGACCCAACACTTCCTCAGCAGACACACATGTGAAACACAGATATATGTGCAGGTAAAACTCCCATACATATAAAAAATAAAAATTTCCAAAGCTACAAACACCACCTAAAAAGCATCTAGTTGTAAATATGAATGAGAATATTTTAGGTAATAATTATACTCTAAATTGAAAACCTAGACTTACAGAGCACTGGACAATCAATCACTGTCCTTTTATCTCTTATCCTCAATGATTTTGAAATTATTTGATTTTAGTAATTAGATTATCTGAACTTGAATAGGGATTAAAAATAGAAATCAAAGGTAAGGAAGACAAGTCTCAGTGCTTCTCAATGCAGAAGGATCTGGAATCCTAAAGGGCTACAGTCTTAGTGTTAGGGAAAACCAGGATTATTCTTACCCTAATGAGAAATCTATGCTGGTGCAGAGTAGAAAAGAAAATCAAAAATATCAAGAATGAGTGGTCATAGATCTGTACTATAAATATGTTAACACAAAGTAATTATTACATTATATAGAGACTGTATTAATATGGATAAAATTTTATTGAATCAGAACTACACCTGAATAATTAAGAGCATACACATTAATGATACACAGTATAAATATTGCTAGCATAGATACACTATCATATATATGCCAATTCTTGTATGAATGCATATATTATCATATGTGCATACACATGTTTGGTGGTTTGAATGATAATGATTCCCATAGACTCTCATTTGAAAACTTCATCTCCAGTTGGTAGCATTGTTTGAGGAGGATTAGGAGATGTAGCCTTGATGGAGGAAGTATGTCACTTGGGGCAGGTTGTGAGGTTTCAATGCCTTATGCCGTTCTCAGAAGCTCTCTCTGCTTCCTGATTGTACTTAGAGATGTGAGAGCTCAGCTATCTGCTTACTGAGTCCCTATCTTGATGGACTATATCCCTTTGGAACCACAAGGCCGAATAAACCCTTCTTTCTATAAGTTACCTTGGTCATGTTTTTTTTTTATCACAGCAATAGAAAAGCAACCAAGAAAATGTATTAACCTATACATATATGCACAGATGTATACATTGTAGCATAACTATACATTATCATGTGTATATGAACATTAATGCATATACATATATACCATCATAATGCACATATTTTAATTCATATATTAAACACATATATTCAAAATATGCAAAACCACAAGGAGAAACAAACTCCAGTTATTGTGGAAAACATTGTCATATGTCTCTGTTATTAACCACCACAGAAAAATTGTATTAGTATATAGAGGACATACACAGCATCCATAATTATGATCTTTTGTATTTAGGCATTTGATTCAACAGCATAGTACACATTGCTTTGATTCATATATAGATCATTTACAAATTTTTAGCTCAACGTTGATATTATTTATACTTAGAACAACACTTAAGAGTGAATACTCTAAGAGAGTCAGAACAGGCTGTACTCCAGTGGAGAAATTTGGTGAAGAAGGAAATCAGTAAGGTTGTTTGTTTGAATCATCATCTCCACCCCAAGACCCCTCCCACGGTGTTGCCTCAGTCCAGACTCCACCCATGAGGAAGCCTGCCAAACAATGACCCCTCCCCAGAGATGCTCGAGACCATACCCACAAGGTATTTAAACTGCCCCCAGAAACCAAACATGTGGTTTTCTAATCCTCCTTTCCTCTCTGGGGGACTGGAAAGCCATCCAGAAGCATGGTGTCCCTTAAACCTGACCTTTTACTAATTAGGTATAATTTGTTCTGATTTGGATAGTTGCATAGGCAGAGAAGCTTATTGGGGTGGATAAAATTCTCATCTGGGGGTCTTACTGAGGGGTTTTCTCACTAGCCCTGGGCCACATGATGGGAAAACAGCCTTCTCCTCATCCCTGGGCCACATGATGGGAAGACACCCTTCTCCTCCTCACCTGCTCTCCACCAAGCTAAAATTGGTTTTTGCCTGGGTAAGTTGTCTTTTCTAAGTCATTGCCTTAGAGACCCACGACCTCCTGTCATTCTCTGGGTGTTCTGCCAAAGACTTGCCTGTGCCAACCTCCTAACCTGTTACCGGTACAAGGACCTGCCTTGTTCTGTGGGACCCCTTTTATAGAAGATGTTCTGTTCAAGGGAATTTCCCACCCCTATCCCCGTTTTGTTTTGTTTTGACCCAAAGCCCACTAGAGTGGACACATTGTGCTAGGCTTTGGTTCCCAGCATAGACATGTGAAATGGGTACTTGCAATTTGAAGCCTGATTCCCAAATGCCCTTGGGCTGCCTTCTACAAAATATTTTAAATTGGAGCTGTCTGACACCATATGTCCTAAATGCCTAAAAATTTTTCCAGTGTGGGGACAAGTGGACAGAATTCCCATATGCCCATGGTTTCTGGGTACTGTGCTCTTGCCCCTCCCTCAGCAGTCAGTGTCTCGCAGCACTGGTCTTGGTTGCCAGGATCTCAGTGTCTCCAGATTCCTGCGTATCTGGGAATTAGAATCCTGAAACTTCCACCCTGGCCATGCTGTGGGAGACAATGGGCACTGCTCCCTCTTTCCCCTGCTTCTCTTCATGTTTGTCTGCATCTCTGCACTCCTGTCTCTCTCATTTCCGGTATGTGATCAGGTAACACTGGGATTCTTCCTGCAACAGATCTGTTCCTCCTGCCCTCCGACTCTGAGCTACATAGATGTCCCATCCTTGTGTTTCTGTTCTCCCTTACAGCATCTGCTGGTCTGGCCCTCAATGCGACTACCTGTATGCTTGCCTGACTCCTGCAGCCAATTACAGGATTTTTAAGTTGGTCAGCTGACATAGTTTTCTGAAAAAGGTTTTGTTTGTCTGTCTGTTAAAATATATGTGTGAATAATGTGGTCACAGTATGCTTGCTTTATGCTTGTATGTGTATGTGTGCTTTTAAAAAAATTCTGTACAGCTTGTAAAGCCAGATTACAACTGCTCTGGAAAAGTGCAAACGTGGATAACCACTATTTTGGTTGAGTTCAAAACGAAAAACTTAACCACTTTGGAAATCAGTGTGGTGGTTTCTCAGGAAATTGGGAATCAACCTACCTCAGGATCCAGCAATACCACTCTTGGGAATATACCCAAGAGATGCCCAATCATACTACAAAAGCATTTGTGCAACTATGTTCATAGCAGCATTATTTGTAATAGCCAGAACCTGGAAACAACCTAGGTGCCCCTCAATGGAAGA